>JAQZBX010044806.1:5292-21348 GCA_029593785.1 Cabassous unicinctus
TTCTTTTCATGTGCTTTTTGGCCATTTGTACATCTTTGGAGCACATTGGTAAATTTTAATCCATAGTTATTAAATTCCCTTTGGGATTTTAAATGAAATCGTTTAGTAAATTTCACCTTGATTGGTGCACTGTTGTTCTTATTGCTTATATATATATATATATTTTTTTTTTTAAAAGATTTATTTATTTTATTTATTTATCCCCCCCTTGCTGCTTGTGTTGCTGTGTCCATTCGCTGCGTGTCTTCTCTGTGTCTGCTTATCTCCCCCTTGCTGTGAGGTCTTGCCGCATCAGCCCACGGCGCCACGCAAGCCGGCCTGCCCTCACAAGGAGGCCCTGGGAAGCGAACCCGGGGCCTCTCATATGGTAAACGGGTGCTCTATCCATTGCACCACACCCGCTTCCTGCCGTGAGGTTGCTGCATCAGCCCACCGCACCGCTCAGCCGGCGTACCCTCACAAGGAGGCCTTGGGACGCGAACCCGGGCCTCCCATATGGTAAACGGGGGCTCTATCCACTGAGCCACACCCACTTCCCCTTATTGCTTATAGTAGTGGCTTTCCTTTGTTCTTCTTCTTGTTTTGGGTCTTGAGAAACTGTAGAGTTTGTTGGGTGAGAGTCTGTGCATGCATTATTTTTTAAAATTGTGTAATCAATTTGCAATGTAAAGTATACTTGAGTTATTCTAGGATGTTTCTAATGTGCCTTCCTCCTTCCCATTCTTACTAATGACTTGATTCATGTTTCATGAGAAATAGAAGCAAACAAGCACTCCCTCATCTTCCCGACACTGCACCTCCCCAGGCTCACTCAACATCTTTCCTCCTGCTTCTACAGGAGAAAGTGTCTCTGCTCCCAGCTAAGACCAACCCTTCACTTGGGCTCTAGATTTCATCCCCTCTTACCGGCTCAAGAACTTTACTCCCACAAATAGCACTATAAATTTCTCTATCTGGGAGATCATTTCCATCAGCAAACAAACCTGCCCTTGACCTCTCCTTCGTCTGGCTGCTGCCTCATAGCACAACCTCTCGAATGTTACCTCTTTTCTTTCCTTGGTCCATTTCAGTTAGGCTTTTGTCCTCCTCACTACATCTGAAACTTCTAAAAGGATCACCAGTGACTTCCACATCACCAAATACAGTGGTCATTTCTCTGCCTTCATCTTACTCAAACTACTTTGCAGCATTTGTCCCAAGTGACTGCTCTCTCCTCAAAACTCTCTCTTCTCTTGGCTTCCATGCTCCCATACTCTTCTGATTTTCTTTTATCACTGCCCAATCTGCTGGCTAGAAGCTGGTAAGTCCCGAATATATATATCCAGATCTATCCGTCCCTAGGCTTCCAACTTGTTTATCTAAATATGATTTGGCATCTCCACTTGGGTGTCTAACGAACATCTCATATCTAACTATATATTATGACCACATTTCCATGTCAATACATATATATTTATAATCCTTTAGCTGTTCACTCTGCCTGGTACTCTCTTTCCCTGCCCTTTGCCTGGTTAACCCCCAGATCAATGGTCACTTCTTTCGGGAAGCTTTCACTTTTATTTCCTGCCCATCCCCCAAACCAGTTCCCAGTAGGTCAGCACTTAAGATAATGATTTCATAGCACCTGGTAATTGTCCTTCTGAGTAATTATCCAATGGATATTCAATTATTCAAATGTGTCATTATCTGTTTAATGTCAATCTTGCCTTTCCAGTCTCTAAGATTCCCGAGGCCAGATATTAGGTCTGTGTTGTCTTCCACTGTATCCTCAGGGCCTAACACAGTGCCTGGTACATAGTAGAAGTTCAATAAATATTTTTTAAAGCAAAGAATAAATACATGAATGTTCTGCAGCAATCAATTTTAACAGTTACATAGCACTGTTATGTGGATTTATCATAGTTTAGTTAACCAGTCTCTTATCTTTGCACATCTAGGTTGTTTCCTGTCTTTCCCTATTATAAGCAATTCTGTAGTGAACATCCATGTAGCTAAATCTTGGGCACATCTTTAAAAATGTGCTTTGGAAAATCTCTAGAAATAGAATCACTGGCTTTAGAGTGAGATGCACATTTTGAAGGCTTTTGCTAAAGTGTGGTAGTTTGCAAAGATGGTTGCCACGAATTTCTCCCCTCCTTGTACATGGTTGCCACTCATCCCATCCAAAGTTCTCTTTCTTCTATCCTTGCATGCGGGCTGGATTTTTGATTTGCTTTGACCTTTAGAATGTAGTGGAGGTAGGGTTGCTAGACAAAAAACATGATGCCCAGTTAAATTTGATTTCAGATAAGCAACACAATGGGAAATGGGACATACTTATAGTAAAAGTGTATTTGTTGTTTATCTGAGGCCTGGCAGTTTCTGCTTTTGCTCTCTTGGAAGCCAGCTCCCATGCTGTAAAGAATTTTGGACTAGACTACTGAATGAAGGGAGGCCATATGGAGTGTCCTTGGAGGATGGGCTGCCATTTTGGGTGTTTCAGCCCCAGATGGCTCCCTGTCTTGGAAATTTGGGGAGAGGGGGTGGGCAGGGGTCTGACAACATGTGTCCATGTAGATTCAGAATTACTATGGACTCGTTCTCTCTGTTGTTGAATGGGAGTGTAGTTGTGGTTTTCCTGTTCCTGCCTCACCCTTGTAGGCTTGGCCTGGGGGTAGGGGAAGGACATAAAACAGTTCCAAGGTCTCCAGATCCAGAGGAGCCTCACCAGAGGGGCTCCATCTACATCTACACATACTGCAGATCACAAACTGGACTTTGAACATGATGCTTTAATGGGATGAGACCTTGGGGTATCTTGGGAGGGGTGAATAAATTTTGCATGTGGAAAGAATGTCAAAAATTTGTGGCCAGGGGGCAGACTGTGGTGAATTAAAGATGGCCACAAATTCTTTGCCACTCCTCTGATCAAGAGGTAGAGTCTATTTCCTCTCCCACATTGACTCTGGGCTGGCTCTGTGACTTGCTTGGACAAAAAGAATGCGGTGGAATTGATACTATAGGACTTCTAGACAACAGTAATGTTCTAGAAAACTGGCTTTCTGAAAAATAAAAAAATTTAAAGCCCTGATTGTAGCTTTTGCCAATTGTTATGGTGTAAATGCTCCTACCCACATGACATCATGGAATAGAGAGTTGGGAAGAGACACACACAATTGACTCTCATAAGCCTGTACAAATGGACTCCAACACGCTCCTACTTCCAGGCCTCTCCCTTAAGAGATCTGTCACCTTCCTTGGAAGGAAATTTGGGCTAGGCTCTTGAACAAAGAGAGGCCAAGTGCACAGAAAGGCCACATGGAGAAGAAATAAGGCCTTCTTGGGCATTCCAGACCCAGCCAAGCTCCCTGCTGAGTGCAACTATGTGATTGGCTCTGGCCAATATTATATGGAACAAAAGACCACCTAGTCAACTCACAAAAATATATGGATTTAAGCCACTACATTTTGGGGATGTTGCAGTACCCTCACCAACATCCATTACTATAATTTGCTCTTCACCCAAAACAGAAACTCTTTTGTTTTAACTCCCCATTGCCCCTGCCCCCAACCCCTGGTAACTTGTACCCTATTTTCCATCCCTATGAGCATGCATATTCTCTGGTATTTTCTTTGTGGTTACCATGGGGCTTAAATGTAACATTCTAAATCTATAAAATCTCATTTGCTTTGACACCAACTTAACAATAATAGCATACATCAGCTATGTTCCTAAACCCCTCTGTTCCCCCCACCTTTATGTAATTCTTGTCACAAATTACATATTTATACAATATGAGTCCAAAACCATTGATTTCTCATTACATTTTGTGCATTTGCCTTTTAGATCCTGTAGGAAGTAAAAAATAGAGTTACAAACAAAAATACAATAGTACTGGTATTTATATTTACCAGTGTCATTATCTTTACTAAAGATCTGTATTTCTTCATGTGACTTCAGTAGTTTGTCTGGTGTCATTTCCTTTCAACCTGTAGAACTCCCTTTAGCATTTCTTGCAGAGTTAGTCTAGTGGTGATGATGTCCCTCAGCTTTTGTTTAGCTAGGAATGCCTTAATTCCTTCTAGACCAACTTCTGGAACACTCAGCCTTTCAGGCTACCACCATACAGATTGGGCTATACATACATGTTCCCAGTATGTACACAAGGTTTACTATGCTCCCTATAGAACCAGGACAAGGGTTCTACACTGGGACTGTGGGCCAGCTCCACGCTCAGCCAGTGAGGAGACGGGGAAAGGGCCAGCCAAGGCTCAGGACATCCTACCACTTTTAAGTGGTCTTTTTCTTGATTCATTGCTCACCCTGTGTTTTAGTTTGCCAAAGGGGTACTAATGCAAAGTACCAGAAATAGGATGGTTTTTATAAACGGGTAAGGTTACAGCTCCAAGACTGTGAAAAGTCCATACCAAGGCACCTCAGAGATGCTTTCTCACTAAAGTTAGCTACTGTTGATCCCGTAGTGTTGCCACGTGGTAAAGCAAGATGGCCACCGATCTCTGCCAAGGTTTCAGCCTTTCCCTCCAGACTCACCATCTCCTCTTGAGCTGCTCTGCAGGCCCAGACTCTTGGGGCTTCTTGCTTAAAAAATCCTGCAGTCCTTCCTCTTACATGGCAGGATCAAACATGGTGGCTTCCTTTTCCTGTGTTTGAGTCTCTGTGTTTCCATTTATATCAGACCCAGCAATGGTGCAGACTCAACCTGAGTCATGCCTCACTGACATAGTCCAATAAAAAGCCCTAAAGCAATTTTATCAAGTAATCTAATCAGAGGCTCCTCAACTGAATTTAATGCAATCAAAGGGTATCACACCCAGAGGAATAGATTAGTTTACAAACATGGCATTTCTCTTTTTGGGATTCATAATATAATCTCAAACTGCCACAGCAGTTGCTGCAATCTTTTATCTGGCTTCTGGAGCTTTTAGAAGAATGCTTCTGCTAGTTCTTGCTGGTTGTTCTGTATGGGTGGGATCTTTCTATTGATTTTTTAAAAAAGATTTATTTTATTTATTTCTCCTCCCACTTATTGTTTGCACTTGCTGTCTGCTCTCTGTGTCTATTCATTGTGTGCTCTCTGTGTCTGCTCATCTTCTTTTAGAAGGCACCAGGAACTGAATCTGGGACCTCCCATGTGGGAGGGAGGAGCCCAATCACTTGAGCCACATCCACTCCCTGCTTGTGTCTCTCCTTGTGTCTCCTTGTTGCGCCATCTCATTGTACCAGCTTGTTGCATCAGCTCGCCATGCCAGCCCCTTGTATCAGCTTGCTGTCTTGCTCATCTTCTTTAGGAAGCACCAGAAACTGAACCTGGGACCTCCCATGTGGTAGGTGGGTACCCAACTGCTTGACCAACATCCACTGCCCTCTATTGATTTTTAAGGTCTCTTTATATATTAACAATAGTAGCAGCAAAGGGGGAATAATTTGCAATATGTATGGCTACATACTTTGCTTGCATGTTCTTGCAGTAAAAATGTTTATTTAAACTATATATTTAAAAATTACCTGTCTAGACCATTTTCTGAGTGTTTTTTATAACTTGATCACATCTGGCATTTGGTTTGTTTGATTTTAGTATTTGTTAAATTATTCTGATTATTTTCTCTGAATGTTTTTTACTAGTAATTTTCTTCAGATGAAATCTCTAGTTGAAACTCAATATAAAATACAGTCCCTGCATTTCTGCCCCACTCCAATTTGAACACTACTGCCACTGTAGTAGGTTAAATCCTTCCACCAATCTTGTGTTAAAACCTATGGACAGTCTTTGGATAAACTGTGCAGTAATATTTCATACAAGTTTAAATATAGCAAATTTGAAACAGCATGATATAAGCACAATTAGTTTGCACAAATTTCAAGTAATTTGAATCCTTCCTAAACTGAAAGTACCTAAAAATGGATTGGATTTTTAAAAAAAATTAATAAAGTGAAAAAAAATGGATTGGATTCTGGAAAAAAATATGGGGCATTAACTGAAAAATTAATGAAATCCAAATGAAGTCTTGAGTTTAGTGAATAGTGCCAATGTTGGTTCCTTAATTTTGACAAATGTATCATGTGGATGTAAAATGTTTGCAAAAAGGGAAACTCTGATGACAGGTATTTGGAAATTCTCTATACTATCTTTGCCACTTTTCTGTAAATTACTTCAAAATTTAAAGTTGATTTTAAAAAGGGTCTAAAATTTTTCATTAAGAAATGTTCTGCAATGTTATATGGTTTATGTGCTTTGAGAATGTTATTCCCTACATTATATTTATCCCCCTGTGGGAATAATCTGTCAAAAATTATGTAAGTTTTGAATTATGTGAGGTTTTAGAGAACTTATCCCATGAATATAATTCAACTGCTGTCTAGACGCATGTTGAAAACTGAAATATAAATAGCTGAAGACCTAAGCCTAAGCCATTAACTAAAAGAAATCCCTCCTTCCAATAAAAACCAAAACCAAAAATCTTTCCCTTCCAGTTCTGACATCAGAATTGTGTGGCAGTAAAGCTATATTGCCCTAAACAATCTTTGGAATCTGGAACTCAGGCCCCCTAGGTAGGCTTTTGTCTACCTCCATGAGATAGTTGTGAAAGTATGTAAACCCAAATCTTGCAGGCACTGTTGTTATTCTTTATTAGATTTTGCTTCTGACCATTCAGTTCAAAGGACTTTATTTTTCCCCTTCATTTTATTTTCTCCTTTTCCATCACAGCAAGAGTCTTGGAGGGGATTTTAGTTTTTCAACATTTCACATTCCTTTGTAGGTTTTTGGTGGTAATACTTCTCATTTTGGAGACTTCACAGTGGTAAAATAATTCCAATAATTTGAATTCTGGGTCTTTCAGGATTTCAGTTCCTACTGTTTTCCTCTCTATTTAAGGTATGTAGCTTAAAACACTATGATATATTCCCCCTGAGCCTTGTTCCTTCTAATGGCCCCTCTCTCATATTGGGCAGCCTTTGGTAAATAGTGCAGTAATATTTCACATGAATTTGAATTAGCACTTTCGAAACAGTGAGAGATGAAAAATATTAAAATCTCAGTTCATCCACGTAATTTGAAACAATGCAAATCCCCCACACTAAAAATTGGCTTTTGTACATTAAAGAACATGTTTGGTATAAGAAATGCACTACCAAGGTCTAGGTACATGTGCACTGGAACTGTTATTTCTTTTTTTTTAAGATTTATTTATTTATTCCACCCCCACCCCCACCACCCACTCCTCATTGTTTTGCTCTTGCTGTCTGCTCTCTCTGTGTTCTTCTGTGTCTGCTTGTCTTCTCTTTAGGCGGCACCAGGAACCCATCTGTGACCTTCTGGAGTGGGAGAGAGGCGCTCAATCTCTTGCACCACCTCAGCTCTCTGGTCTGCTGCATCTCTTATTGTCTCTCCACTGTGTCTCTTTTTGTTGTGTCATCTTGCTGCACCTGCTCTCTGCACAGGCCAGCACTCCTGCACAGGCCAGCACTCCACATGGGCCAGCACTCCTGCACAGGCCAGCACTCCTGTGTGGGCCAGCACTTCATGTGGGCCAGCTCACCATGCAGGCCAGCTTGCCTTTCATCAGGAGGCTCTGGGAATCGAACCCTGGACCTCCTGTATGGTAGACGGGAGCCCAATCGCTTGAGCCACAACAGTTTCCCTGAGACTGTTATTTCTTGCATTACACTTAGTAAGATATAAAATCTGTCTTGAATTATGCACATTTTGAATTATGGGTGATTTTCAGGAGCCCTTCCTAGAGTGTCTCTCACGTGGCTTTGGTGATCCAACCGTGAATCTATTTTACTAGTGCTGTTGATGTGATTGCTAATGGTAAAATTATCGATTGCTTACCCATGGGCCTGGAGCTGTGTTGAGTACTTATGTACTCATCAATGTGTATTACTCCATTATACCTAGGAGGCAGGTACTGTTAATATCATTTCTATTTCATAAATTAAAAATCTCATGCTTACCAAATTTAAGTAACAGACGTCCAAGTGAATCCCTTTGAATTTAGCACTGGAATGAAGTCTTTCTCCATCAGTTCCAAGATCTGTGCTAACCAATTCATTATAAAAGGTTTACCGTGTTTCAGCTGTTGTTTCAGCCCTGTAGAGAGGTAGGTAGGTCTTTGCGTCTGTGATCATGGTCACTGAACTTTAACTCTCCATCTGCTTCTTGGTTCCTAGGTCACTCACCTGCTTTTCAGGAAGCCAGCTCCACCCCACTGAGGTGGTTATGGGGCAAATGCAGTAAAAGAACTTATTTCTGGAATTGTTCTGGGCAGGAGTAGCTGTTTAACCTTTTCTGTTGCTTGTTTTTGCTTGTTTCTTTTGGTGTTGGATCTTGGCTGCATTCGATTGAAGTTGCTCCAAGTCTTTTTTCTCAGGGGTGCTTTTTAAACAATGTCTCTAATCAGTATTTTCCCTCTTCCTAGGAGCAGCTAATATTGTTGACTGTTTATTGAAAATGGATAGTTTTTTATCTTCTGCAAACTTTTTCCTTTTTGGATTAAAAAAAATAGTTAATATACTTACCTAGAACAGTGGAAGTTTGGCTCCAGCTCATCTGAGGCCATTCCATGGCCTATGATGTAATTTCCCTCTCTAAATCCTTCAATTCAAGGAGGGAGAGTAGCCTCAGGGCAAAGAAGAAACTAAATCTTTTCAATGTCTTCCAATCTTTGGGTGCAGTTAAACATATGGAATGGAGGAAAGTGATTTGAGCTGGAATTGGGACTTTCATACTCCATTCAGTTTTTTATTTTCCATCCAGGTAGTGTAACCATTTTCATCAATTCCAATTAAGCAAAGAACTAAAGTCCTGCTCTATTACTATGCTTTTCCTCGCAAGCCTTCATTATTAATTTTTATTGATAATTCATTTTCTGTCACCTCCACTAAAAGTGAGCTTCATGAAGTCAGGGACTTTGTCATAGAGGAAAGCCTGATACATAGTAGGCATTCAATTCATTTTTGAGAAATGGATGAATTAATTATGCTTCAATAATTGAGACTTCATTGATGTAGCTTCTAGATGAATTTAAGGAAAAAGGAAAACAATAAAGTAGATGGAACACTGAAAGAGGAGTCTGGAGAGCTGGGTTCTACTTTCAGGTTTGCCCTCAACTAGTGAAATGTGTAAACTTGGGCAAGTCCTTAAACCTCTCTAAAAATTTTCCCCCCACTAAATGCTATCTTCTGATTAAATCCTTCAATAGTAATTATGTTTTGCTTTCATTTCTGAATATCAGTTCTGATTCAAGATTCTTAGAGATCTAGTTATTGGAATACTAAGATATGGTGCATTTAAACTATCTATATCTGATGCTACAGATTACACATTAGCATTTATATTCAATAAAATATTAAGGTTTGTTATGTGTACTACAGACTTAGTGACAATTGCGTTTTTAATTTTTGTTCTCTCAAGAGTCACTTGTTGGGGAGTGGATGTGACTCAAGCAGTTGAGTGCCCACCTCCCACATGGAGGTCCTGGGTTTGGTTCCAGGTGTGTCCTGAAAAAACAAAAACAAAATAATAAGCAAAACAAATGATAAAACAAACTCAGGGAAGCCGATGTGGCTCAGTGGTTGAATGCCTGCTTCCCACGTAAGAGGTCCCAGGTTCAATCTCCAGCTCCCAGTGCCTCAAAAAAATAAAAATAAAAAGTTACTTGTTAAATAGAATTGAATCTCTTGTTTTTCTGAATATTTCCCTGGGGCCTTCTATATATATATTTTTGTACCTATGTGTCTACTTTAAACAATTCCACATTGTCCATCTACTAGTTTAAGGATTGCTCTTCTTAGGGGAGTTTTCTTTGCTGTTGGAAGTATATGCCCAGAGAAAGAGGATTGACAAGATTCACTCTACAACCTAAAGAAGCCAAGTGACTGTGAGTCAGACTGTCTATCTAGAATTGAAACTACACTTGACAAGCAGCCAGAGGAAAGGCAATGTCCCCATTGGGAGTCAGCATTTTCTTATCTTCGTTTTTTACCTGAAAGTGCCAGAGGCAAAGGACAAGTTGAATCTTGCTGCTAGAGAGGCACTAGTTCTTTTATTAATTTACTTTTTCATTTATCACCTATTGGGGAGGGAGACTCCAACCAATACTCCAGAATCCTCGGGACCTAGAACTTTGATTGGTTCATAGTAAGCACGCAGTTTATGAATCAATGAACAACATCCCTACTTGAAGTGCGCTCTGAGGACTATTTATAGCTCAAGTGCTGACTAACCCTTAGACCCTAAAACATTTACTGAGCACTTGGCTTCTAGGTCCTGGTATAATAAGATACAATTCATGACCTCCATGTTGTAAATAAAGAATTACAATACAATCTTTTTTTTTTTTTTTACTTTATTTTGTACATTTAATAATTTAAAATATAAACAATTAAAAACTAAAAAGTAAACACAGATGAATAAATACATACATTTCTCAAAATGCAATCTTAATAAGGTTTTCTTTGTCTTTCCAGAAGCAGAAAAAACGGGGGCGGGGTGGGGCGCAGAGGGAGAGTATGGTGGATGGTGCCTGAGGGCTTAACAGAGAAGGAAATATTGAGAATTCACCAGTTCGGGCTAGTAGCCTAGGGCCAGGAGACCAGAAGACCTCCCCCCCAAAAAAAAAAAATTAGGACTAATACAAATCCTATTTTTAGGATATTGCAATTGGTTTGAAGTTCTGGAAGGGTAGATGTTTGAAAGTGATGAGAAGTGAGATTCTAGGGTAAGCAAAGGTTGAAGGCTGAAGAGCTCTTTCTGCCATTTTAGCAAGTTTGCCCTCTATCTCAAGGGCCAGGGAGAGCCATTATTTTTTTTCCCCCAGGGAATTGATGTAGCTTTGGTTTGGGTTATGTGGAGAATGGAAGGATCCAGATACCCCTTTGGAAGCTGGTTTATGATGATTATTTCTGTTTTATGCTTTCACTTGAAATAAAACTGAGCATTTCCCTAACGTAAAAAGAAGCTTTCTGCTCCCACGTTCTTGGAAATCCTTATAAATATCAACATAAATGTAAAGTGTAAGGCCTGTAAAGTGTAAGACAAATTTTTTAAGCTAACCTGTTCTGGTTTTATGGAAAAGGGCAACCACAAATCATTGTTTTTCTTAAATCACTGTTACTGTTCCAGATTATTTTGTAAGTATGCGTTTCAATGATGAAACCTATATTTATTATGCCTTATGATTAAAGTTATGCTATTATAGAAGGAACAAATAAAATTTTGGATGGGAAGAACTGTCCTTTTTATGCAGAAATAATTAGTATCCTCATCATTTCTTGAGATCTTTTAAAAGAGCAGATAACTAAGTGGTCACAGGCAGCATCTGCCTACTCCATGTGGCTCATGGTGACTCATTAACATCAATGCCATCAGGATCAGCTGAAAGATATGGATCCAGTCACTGTCCCAGATATAACATTTTATGGGCTCAGGTTATGCCTCAGGGCATATTGCCATTCTTTCTGACATTGCTCCAGCCCTTCCACAGTTGCTTTTTCTGTACTTGACTCTTTTGTTCAAAGCCCAGGAAAAAGGGAGAAAAGGACACTGGCTTCAGAGTTAGTCACATATTAGCAATAATAACAATGATAATAGCAGCTAACAATTATCAAGGGTTTACCACGTACCAAAACCCTTTATAGATCTTATCTCATGCAGTCTTCACAAGAACCTCATGAGGTAGGTGCTGTTACAAATCTTTCTATCTTAGGAAACTGATGCACAGACCACATGACCTGGGGTGAAATTTTTCCTCTCATTTTTCTACTGTAAAAAGGGAATGGAAAATTATACCTAAAAGTATACCTCTTCTGCATTTAATTCCCATAAATGAGAAAACAAATAAAATTCTTACAATGGATTCTTGATGAAAGGTTATTATACTTTTGATATAACTGGTATATATGATGAAATTACTTTTCAGATATATAAAGATAGTTTTCTCTCTAAGCTCCCCAAATTTCTTTATCTTCTTCTTGTTTGTCTCATTCATTATCTACCCTGACCACATCCTGAAGTGCTTTCCTACAGTGTTTGTTTTTTTCCCCCCATTTCTGATGAAAAGGACAGTGTTGTGAAAAAGAGCTCAGGGAAACTCTCCAGCTTGAACCTACACCCAAAGACATAATTTATTTTACTGTAAGGGGGGAAAAAAAGGAACACACTGCTACTAGGAACACCAAAACCTTAAACCCCATTTGTTTCTCCCCAGCTCAGAATCACACAGATGACATTTATATTTATGGACTCCAGGAGAAGTGAAAAAAGATGGTAACCAGAAGAGAATAAAATTCAGAGAATAAACTTCAGAGATACTGAGCACTACTGGGAAGGGGGCATCCCGAGAACAGCTCCCCAGGACAACAGTGGTTCAGTACCCAAGTCCACAGTCGTGGCAGATGGGACCTGGAGGGAGTCTGTGGCTGGCTCAAAGGCATGTTAACCAAGGCTCCCTCAGTGGCAATGTGGGTGGCTGGCCACATGTGTGCATGTCCCTGCTCATGTGTGGGTTTTACCAACCAGACATCCTAAAGGATCCAATTCCCTGAAAGTTATCAGGAGGGAAACTCTTCTTTCCTAGGTTTGTTCTTGACAGATCTTCCTGGTAAAGTTTTATATGAGACATTCTCATTATCAATTACACTAATCAGTAGAGTTGAACAACTGTCATTTTTCTTATAAACAAAGAGTGAGGAAGACAGGAGAATTCAACTAGAAATAACTAGAAAGAAATGAATTTCAAAAAGTCTAAAGATATGGGGGGAAAAGCCTACAACTTCCTAGGCACAGATATTATTCTTTTATGGGGTCCTTGTCTGGGGTATTTTTTTAGGTCAGGAATGGAGGGCTAATAAAAAGGACCTAGAGTAAATTTCAAGAGTAGCATCATCTATAATTTATACCACCGAATCCCCTAATATTGGAGAGAGCCATTGTCTAGTTCCTTTACCTCCTCAAGGAGACAGCCAAGGTTGCAAGAGGTACAGTGACTTTCTCAAGACTACATGTCCAATTTGAAAAGAGTGAGGGTTAGAAGAGTTCACATCTTAAATGACTCAGGGCACATTTTTTGGTAGGTAAATATTATTATAAAATAACAGAAAATATAGAGGCTAGAAGGACAAAGAAGCAGGGAGTAAGGGATGTTATAAACACCAAATACACGTTTACTAAGATGACCTTTGGTCTCTTAGACAGAGACATGGGTTTTCAGTGTTGTGGACGAGAACATAGGACAAGGATGACCCCGGTGATTGATAGGCCAGGATCACTGCATCATACCAGTGTACTACGGGAACTGGTTAGTATTTTTTTTTAAAATTCTGTTGCAAAATATTCAGTATTCATTTAGTGCCCTCTGCAGTTTTTATCACATTCAACTTAATGTGGAATGGTTTCCACTTAATATGCCCTCTTTCATCTTCATTTCCTCAAAAGTCACTTCTTTCTTACATTTCTCTTCCCTCATCAGAGACCTGGTGCATCCTCATTTTGTACTCTAGTATAAAGCCTATTCTCAGGAGGATTCCCCCACCTCAAATATATGTCTGTGTGTGTAGATGTATAAAAAAATGCTGAAAGGAAATACACCAAAATATTACCAGTATTTATATGTAGATTGAGAGGTTAAAGGGGACTTTGCTTGATATTTTGCTTTTCTTTATTTTCTAAATTTTCTTCAATGAAGATACACATTTTTTGTTATCAAAATGAAGACTGCTTTTAATATATCATATATATGTACATGTGTGTGTGTATTTTTTTCAAAAGATTTATTTATTTACTTTATTCCCCCCGCTTGCTGTCTGTGTCCATTTGCTGGGTGATCTTCTGTGTTTGTTTCCTGCCTTCTCTTCTCATCCTTCTCCTCCAGTCTTCACCAGGGTTTGATCCTAGGGACCTCCTATGAGGAAGAGAGGCGTTCTGCCACCTGTGCCACCCCATATGTATCTTAATATAGCTCTTTTAGTAGATTCAGTGAGATTTCCATAGAACTTGTAACATCACACCCTCTCTCCCTAGGTATTTGCTCCAGCATCTTCTGGTTACATAGAAGGGTTTTTTGAAGAACGGAGCATAATTTCATGAGATAAAACACTGATTCTTTGCTGAACAATTCTCTGACTCACTGATTATGCCATTGTCTCCCTGATATGTCCTGTAAAAGAGAGAAAATGCAGTGCCTTCTTCCTTCAAACTTTTAAGTATGTCAAAGAGAAGGAGTACATGTGTTCAAAGCATTATTTTGGGGCTATCTTGTGACAAGTAGTAATACGTATGCAATTAAAGATCATGCTGTTCATTGAATGCATTTGTTGTTATTTACCTTTTTTAATATAACAGCTTTATTGAGATATAATTAACATACCATTCAATTCACCCATTAAAAGTGTACAATTAAACAGTTTTAATTCTATCGTTCACCTTTTTCTTTTAGGAAACAATAGTGTGCTATAAAAGATGTGAAGCAAACAATGAAATAGGCATTAGCATTTGCTCAGTTGAATGCAAAGTAGGCTCTGATACAAAATATTCAATATGGTTACTACCCAAATGTTAAATAAATGATAAGAATGAGATTTGATTACAGTTGGAAAACATGGAACAGATATGAAATCACTAATGGAGACGTCATAAAACTGCTTTCAGATTTTCAGCAAATATGCCACGTAACCATGGACCAATGAGCTCAGTAAATATACATGAATTGGTCTGAATAAATAAGGAAGGAAAAGAAGCGTAAATGGAAATGAACTAAGATAGAATCTACTAACATCCTTTAATTAATTTAAGGGGAAACTTAAGTTTCAAAAATAAGCCACGATAAAACATATGTGCCAAGATAGCAACAAATCCCTTTTGAACTTCTTGCCTGATTGTTATCAGCCTCAGAATCTTTTCCACTTCAAATAATGTTTTATTTCTGACAATAGGGGCTGTTGACACACTTGTGGCCCACTACACATATATTCCAAAAAACAGCCACCTGTACTCAAATTCCTATTGTTGTCAATATTGTTATTAATTCAACATTATGCTTTGAAATGTATCAGAGTGAATTCTACATCAGTTGTAATTTAACTGCCAACTGGGATTCCTGAAAGCACAAACCTCTACCCAGACTTACCCAGTGTTACCTGGAATGGGGATCTTTTTTTAATTAATGCTTGAAAACTTTTAATGACTTGTAATAATTAGTTTCACAATAAGGAGAAATGTATCATATCAGTAACATTAATACTATGAAATCCTTTGGCTTTATGTGAAGAAACACAAAGACATGAAGAAATTGAGCTGTCTGATTCCTGAAATTAGACTTCTTTGTTTAGATATGTATTTCATGTGCTGTGATTTTGAAAGAAGCCCTGCAACTCTTCAGATTCCATCATAAATTTTCAGCCTTCCTTTTCTGTTCAGCCCCTCAATGCTCTCCTGCAAGGCTTTAATCCTGCATCCCTCACTCCTTTAACTACCTGGAACAGAGCTGGAATACACCCCTTCAATAACAATCTGATATTATTGTCCAGTTCCTTTATCATATTATTCACACTCTCTTCCCTTTTTTATCCTCTGTTCAGATTTTCTATCCAATGCTGAGAGTGGTGTTTTGAAGTCTCCAACTATTATTGTAGAGATGTCTATGTTTCTCTTCACCTTTGCCAGTACGTGTCTCACGTATCTTGGGGCACCCAGGTTAGGTGCATAAATATTTATTATAGTTATTTCTTCTTGGTGAATTGCCCCCTTTATTAATATATGACTTTCTTCATCTTTTATAACAATTTTGCATTTAAAATTGATTTTGTCCAATATCAGTATTGTTACTCTAGTTCTTCTTTTAGTTACTATTTGTGTGGAATATCTTTTTCCAACCCTTCACTTTCAGCCTGATTGTGTCCTTACATCTGAGGTAAGTCTCTTGTAGACAGCATATAGATAGCTCATATTTTTTTCCATTCTGTCAGTGCATGTCTTTCGATTGGGGAGTTCAATCCATTAAGGTACAATGTTATTACATCGTCCATTTTATCCTTTGGCTTTCCGTGGTCATATCTTA
>JAQZBX010044807.1:0-21248 GCA_029593785.1 Cabassous unicinctus
TAAAAAAAAAAAAAAAAAGCTTTAGATTACATAAATGTTATCTGAAAAATATAGGGTACTCCCATATGCCCCACTCCCTACCCCTCCCACGCTTTCCCACATTAACAACATCCTTCATTAGTGTGGTACATTTATTACAATTGATGAACACATACTGGAGCATTGCTAGTAAGTGTGGATTATAGTTTACATTATAGTATACACTATGGCCCACACAATTTTGTAAGTTATGACAAAATATATAGTGGCCTGTATCCATCACTACAACGTCTTTTGAGATTCAAATCTAAGAAATCTTTTATTTCACATGGGGCTTCTGAGTATAGTGAGGGAATAGTACCATCAATTGTCACAGCACTGATTCAAGGACAGGAATGGAAAGAACATGTGTAGAGTATCCATCTTTGAGTATTCTCTCCCCCGCTTTCATATACCCATTTTGAGAATAACCAATTTAAAAAGATAACATTTAAGGTAACATTTTACTTAACATTATATAAACACAGATTTAACCCAATCCCTGTCACACAATTCAAGTTATATTTCAAAAGCACTGAGCCTAGTTACACTAAATTTTCCCAAAGAGCCTCAAGGTATAAAATTTTCAGTGATTCTTTCTGTCCTCAAGTTTTAAGATGAACATTATTCTTAAAAGGGCTATGTGTTTTTTAAAGCCCGAAACATTTACAGTTTTCAAGAATGGTAGTTTCTGACTGATAGCTGTCTCCAGAGGATTCTCTTAATAAACAGATATTCATCCATGGATGTTTTGACACTCCTACGAATCATCTTACATACCCTCTGAGCCACAAGTTGGTCTTTAGTTTTAGCCCACTCATGACTCTAGTGATAACATTATATAGTCATAGTCTCTCTCCAAAAGAATTATACATTTACATTACCTTTTAAGAATTATCAAATAATCTTGAGGTTCTTTGAATATAAAACCTACTTATAAAACACTGTTAACTTTAAAAGTACTGAAAACATCACTAATTTTTCTTAGAAGAGTATTTTTCCTTCATAATCCTAGACACTTCACTACTCATTATATTAAGTATACAATTTCACGCTCCTAATCATGTAGAAAACAATTATAT
The DNA here is from genome assembly GCA_029593785.1 of Cabassous unicinctus. Classification (NCBI taxonomy): domain Eukaryota; kingdom Metazoa; phylum Chordata; class Mammalia; order Cingulata; family Chlamyphoridae; genus Cabassous; species Cabassous unicinctus. The sequence goes on from JAQZBX010044807.1 coordinate 1,101, forward strand.
CAAATTATTAATTTAGCAACTGTGGCAGATTAACCATAGCTTACAGTATTTATCAGTAATGTTTATAGAGGCAGAAAATAATAAATAAAATTTATTTGGGGAAATTGTTTACCCGTTCTATTATTATTCCTACAAGAAGAGGTAATTAAGTCTAGCTATAATAGTGTGTTGAAACATAAAAACTAGTAATTTAAAGAATACACTGTTTTTGTCACCAAAAAATAAGAGAGAATCTATTGTCCAGTTTTACTTACAATAAAAATGTCTAATTTGCAATCATTTTCCAATTCACCCAGGAGTCAAGAGTGAAATTTTAAATTAAAAAAATTGTAACAAATAATAAGTGTATTACCTTTAAGAGTGCCAGTTTGCATTCAACACTCATTTCAAGATAGCCCTTCTTCTCCATTTCCCACGCCCAGGTGCTATTAAACTCTTGGCATATCTGTCAGAGAAAGTTAAATCTTAATACATAAAAGCAATTTTTATTTGATAGTTTTGTTGTATAGCTATGTTAACTATTCTTATTATACCAGACACGGTCCAACCCAATTGTATATACTACTTAAATACATTGGAAATGTTTACTGTTGTCTGATAACTGAATTTAAGTTAAGAAATTATCTCCTGAGCTCCCTCCTCTGCTCAAAAACTTCATAAAACACTTTTGAAGTACATTTACCCACATAGGAACAATTATTTCATTCCATCTCTCCAAATGGCCTTGAAGGTCTTCAAGGACAAGGACACTAGTTTATTCATCTCTATGTTTGAAACAGAGAGAAGTTCAATAAACATGATAAGCTGTACACATATATTTAATCAAACCATTCTCCAATTTAACGTCCTCCTGTTTATGTAAAACATCCATTGCTTGACCACTGAGACCTTCTAAAATTGGACTTTAAACTTACAGGTCTAGGCTTCTCTCCTATACAAGCATTCCAGGTAAACTAGAGTCACTATAGCAGGCCGAAGAAAGAAGATGTAGATAACTGCTCTGCTCAAAGTCAGTGAAGGAAGCTTTCTCCCATTTCAGCAGCACCTGCCATGCTAGAGGTCAGAGGAGGCCAATAAGGAAGACTAATAAGGAGAAGTGGCATAAGTTCTATGGCCTCTCTAAGTCAGCTTCCTCAGCAATAAACAGAGAAGAGAAATACCACCAATGATACAGGTTGTGAAGTCAGCATGGAAATGATGTAAAGTGCCCAGGGATTTCATACTCTTCTCACAATACAAGGAGCAAAGGGTAAAATGGGTACCAAGACAAAGCAGTATATTATGCTGGAGTAAGAGCAGTAGGCTAGACAAGCAAGTAGGTATTCCTGCTTATATGACCATTTCAATCAAGGAATAAGACTTGTTTGGCCCTCCTAGGTGGGTAATCCTATTACTATCCTGCACCGGTGTCAACTTTTTATGATTGTTATTTCTTCTTGGTGGACTGCCTCTTTCATTAACATATAGTGTCATTCTTTGTCTCTTATAACAGCTTGTGACTTAAAGTCTAATTTGTCCTATATAAGTATAGCTACCCATGACATTTTTGGTTATTATTTGAATGGACTATCTTTTTATGTCCTTTCACTTTCAACCTATTTGTGTCTCTGGGTCTAAGGTGAGTCTCCTGTAAACAACATATAGTTGGATATCACTGGAAGTGCTGTGCTTCCATCTATATTAAGAAAAAAACAACCTCCTGTACTTTGTATTGGTTTCATGTTTTTTTATCCATTCTGCCAACCTCTGACTTTTGACTGGGGAGTTTAACCCATTAACATTTAGTGTTAACATAAAGGCAGTACTTACCTCAACAATTTTGTCCTTTGGTTTTTATATGTCATATCGTTTTTAGTCTCTTTTTTCCCTTTATTGCAACCTCCTATTTTGTACAGCTAATCTTTTGTGATGTATGTGACTGATCCCTTTCTCATTTCTGTTTCTGGATATTTTTAATATACTTTCTTTGAGGTTACCCTGGGGTTTATATTATACAACCTACCCCTATAACCTACTAAGTTGAAAAGACACCAACTTAGCTTCAATAGCATACACATTCTCTGCTCCCATATCCCTGTTTATGCTATTTTTGTCCTACTTTACACTTTATATTTTGCATATTCATTATCAGGAAATATGCCTTTTTCTTGTTCTATTGCATTCTGAGTCTTATAAGGATTAAAAAGTAGAGTTGTGTATTGATACAGTACTACTGGATTTTGCATTTACTCTTTTAGCTACTCTTACTGATGATCTTCATTTCTTCACACTACTCCAAGCCACTCTCTCCTGTTTTTTCCTTTCAACATGCAGAACTCCCTTTAGTAATTTATGTAGGGCAGGTCTCTTGCTGACGAATTCTCTCAGTTTCTGTTTATCTGTGAATATTTTAAACTTTCCCTCATTTTTGAAGGACAGTTTTGCTGGATAAAGAATTTTTGGCTGGCAGTTTTTCTCTTTCGGTACTTTAAATATATCATATCACTACCTTCTCGCCTCCGTGGTTTCTGATGAGAAATCAGCACTTAGTTTCATTGAGGATCCCTTGTATGTGATGAATTGCTTTTCTCTTGCTGCTTTCAGAATTCCCTATATCTTTGACATTTGACATTCTGATTAGTATGTGTCTCGGAGTAGGTTTATTAGGATTTATTCTGTTTGGAATACATTGCACTTCTTGGACATGTATATTTATGTCTTTAATAAGAGTTGGGAAGTTTTTGGCTGTTATTTCCTAAAATATTCTTTAGGCCCCCTTTCCCTTCTTTTACTTCTGGAAAACCCATGCCACTTTATGTTCATGTGCTTTGTGCTGTCATTCAAATTCCTAGGACACTGCTCAATACTTTTCCTATTCTTTTCTCTATCTGTTCTCTATTGTCCTATTTGCTAATTCTTTCTTCTGCCTTTTCAAATCTGCTGTTGTATGCCTCTAGCGTATTTTAATCTCTACTATTGTGCCGTTCATCCCCATAATTTTTGTTATTTTTTTAAATTAGTAAAATGTGTTTATTCTCAAGGTAAGCTTATAAACTGCTTTCAGAGGAAAGACATGCAAAATCATCATTTGATTTAGCTTTGGCTAACAAGATTAAAAATGCACACACCCATATATAAAATGGATTCAGTAATATTACATATTGTGAAAAAACATAATGGACATCAGAAATTTTAGGTTCAAACATTAAAGTGCCTTAATTATTGAAATTAAATATTGATATATATTCCTAAGTATGATTGAGTTTTTAAGTAAATACATTATATTTCTTATGAGAGTATGTACCTAACTGAAGCTTCAACTAACATTAGTCATTGCCAAGGTCTTTCTCATTGGAAGTGCTGTGTTTCCATCTATATTAAGACAAAAACAACTTTCTGTACTTTATTTTGGTTTCAGACCTCAAAATTCAAGAAGGTATATAGAAGGCAGCCCTGGATTTGCATATAATGAAGCTGCAAACCCAAGGAATCCCCTGCCCCAAAAGTAGATCATTCACATGTTATTCTCATGTCCCATATGGGAGGCTCTGTAATACCTATGGGGATTTATAATTTGGAGAAAATCCTCGACTTTTTCTTGCTTGCAAGAAATGGTGGAATTTCCTAGTGCATGAGACTTGAGTTATTACTCAATAGGGTAAAATGTCTTTCCAAGTGCTTTGATATGCAATGGTCTACTAAATGTGAGTAGATGATTCGCTTGTGCTTGTTTTATATGTCTAACATTTTAGATTTAGAGGGTTAATGTCTTCTGGCTTAGTGTAATTATGATGTCTTTAGCCAAATGATATTGGTTAATGTGTAATTCCTACTCATCTAGATTATGTAGTATACGCATGTTATGAAAATGTCAATGTTCCTTTAGTTGCATATATCTGTTGTACCAAGGATACATGCTACATGGAATCTGTTATGTTTATTTTTATACTTTCAAATTCTTTTCTTATACTCACGCATTGTCTTTTTTATATCCTTAGTCTCTTTATCCATATTTTCCTTCATCTCCTTGAAATGATTTAGGAGATTTGTTTGAACTTCTTTGATTGGTTGTTTCAAATTGTGTCTCTGATGAAGTTTTAATCTGTTTCTTGACTGAGTCTTATCTTCCTGTTTTTCAGTATGGCTTGTAATTTTTTGCTGATGTCTAGGCATCTGATTATCTTGATGAGTTAACTCTGAAGGTCAGTTTCTCCCTCTTGGTTAGGGTTTTATTGTTGATTGGTTTTATGTTAAGGCTCTTTTTTTGATGCTTGGTCCAACTTATTTGAGAACTTTAGAATAGCTGTGTTTGATCAGATTCTCTCAGCTCTTAATCTGATTCTTGCTCTGGATATGCAGTACAATTTTTAATACTGCACTTTGTATGCAATTGTGTCACCTCCAGAAGAAAGATTCCTTTTCTCTGTTACTTCTACAGGAATCTTGGTCTGTTCTGTTTGTTTTTGTGCAGACTTTTCTCCCCAGCTCCTATGGTTTGTTAAATTCTCTCCCTCACTCAATACCCTGTTTTACACTTTTCAGTTCTGGGATCCTCCTGTATTACAGTGATTCAGTTTAAATACCACCCTTTTTGTTCTCCAGTTTCTTCCCCATTAGGGTATTCTCACCAGGGGTGCCAGATGGGGTCAGTCCAGTAAGGTAGGTCACTCCCAAAAAGTCTGTTTTCCATTTAGGTGGTCCAGCCAACAAAAACTGGATTGAGTGAGCATACAACTTGTCTGCTGTTCTACCGTGCTCTCTCCATTCTCTCTCTCTTACATTCCCCTGGGGGCCCTTTTGTATGTAGCACTCCTCAGTGGTTTGTGTTCCACCCTGGATCTCTGTGGACTTGGGTCACTGTGCCTGGATATGTGTGGGGTTCTAATTCACTGCTGTAAGTGGCTCTGCAGTCTGTGTCCATGGTGGGAGGGCCTAGGTTGCTGCCTCTCAGTGACTCCCAAGCTGCGAGGGACAGAGTAAGGGGGAGAGTAACAGACTCCACAAACGGTGAATCACAGAAAAAGAAAAATTTCAGCAGCAAGTAAATGGAATTGTTTTCTTGATTTCCATTGGATTGTTCAGTATTGGTATATAGAAAATCAACTGATTTCTGTTTGTTCATCTTGTATTCTGAAACTGTGCTGAATTCATGTATTGATTCTAGTAGCTTTCTTGTGGATTCTTTGGGATTTTCTATATGTAGGATCACGTCATCTGTGAGTAGAGATGATTTTATTTGTTCCTTTCCAATTTGGATGACTTTTATTTCTTTCTCTTACATGACTGTTCTGGCTAGAACTTCTAATACAATGTTAAATAATGGTGGTGACAGCAGGAAACCTAATTTTGTTTCTGATATTAGAGGAAAAGGTTCAGTCTTTCTACATTGGGTATAATATTTGATGTATATTTTCATAAATGCCCTTTATAATGTTGGATTTTGTCAAACACTTTCTCTGCATCAAATGAGATGATCACGTTTTTTCCCCCTTCATTCTGTTAAAGCGGTATATTACATTGATTGATTTTCTTATGTTGAGCCATCCTTGCACTTCTGGAAAAAATCTCACTTGGTCATGGTGCATAATCATTTACTATACTATTGGATTTGCTTTATCAGTATTTTATTGAGGATTTTTGCATCTATGTTCATAAGAGCATTGGTCTATTATTTTCTTTTTTGTGCTATCTTAATTTGGCTTTGTTACCAGGGTAATGCTGGCCACAAAGAATGAGTTGGGAAATAAACCCTTCTAATTGGTGTTAAATCTTTTTATGTTTGGTAGAATTCATCAGTGAAGCTATTCAGTCCTGGAACGGTCTTTGATGGGAGGTTTTTAATTAGTGATTCAATCTCTTTATGTTTTAAAAACATGCACATATGTGTTCCATTATCACAAAACATGATCTTTACATTAAAAATATTTTTTAAAGGATGGCTGACCAGAAAGACAAAGGAATCTCTTCTTTCCCAGAAAAATAGCTAGAGGACAGAGAGAAATAGCCTGGAAAAAATCTTCTAGGGTTTAGGAAACCAGAGGAAGGCTGGACACCGCCCAAAAGAGAGAGGGGCAAAGTAAAGAATTGCAATGGGGGACTGGATGTGGCTCAAGTGATTGAGCAACTGCCTATCACATAGGACATCCCAGCTTCAGTTCCTGGTGCCTCCTGGAGAAGACAAGCAAGACAGCGAGCTGGCATGACAGGCAGGCGTGGCAAGCTGATGCAACAAGGTGATGCAACAAGGAGACACAAAAGAGGAAAGACAATGAGACACAACAAAGCAGGGAGCTGAGGTGGCTCAAGCCAGTAAGTGCCTCTCTCCCACATGGGAGGTCCCAGGTTCAGTTCCCAGTGCCTCCTGAAGAGAAGATGAGCAGACACAGAGAGCACACAACTAATGGACACAGAGAGCAGACAGTGAGCACAAACAGCAAGGTGGGGGTGGGGGGATAAATAAATTAAATAAATCTTAAAAAAAAAAAAAAAAAATTGCAATGGCAAAATGTGAGTTAAAAGTGGCAGTTGAAACTGCCAGAACTCTCCACCAATCTATAGCTACTGATGAATGCTCATGCCTCCAGGCCCACAGTTACAAAGGGGTTCCCAGTGATCCACCTTCCCAGGAAAGGGGAGAAAGGGAGACACAGCCTAAGACTGACTAAGCTTTTGACACACAAAGTTGTTCTGCTGTGTCCCAGGAGCCCTTCCAGGCTGGGTGGGGCCACGACATTGTTTACCTTGGGAGCCTGCTCAGAACTGAAGAGATCCAGGACTAAAGAGATCTGACCCTCTCAATCTCCCTCTCTACTGACCAAGACTGGTTGTTGGAGACATAGATAGGAATAGAATTTGTTCCTACCCGGGAAAAGGGAGGGGACCGCCAGCAAAGGTTAGAGAACTGCCTCTGAGAAGGTTTGAATTATGAGGCTCCTAGTCTCCAGGCAGGATCCTCTATCACATCGAACTAGTCTCTGGCCTCTATCACAAGGATCCAGTCCCTGGCTACTCCAATCAGGGTTTGAACTGAGAGGGCTGCCAAAGAGCACCATCAGCTGGCAGACCAAGGAAGTTCACGTGAGGATTTTAAAAGTAAGTAAGAGAGGCTTTTTCCAGCCTTTATGGCCTCCCTCCCCAAGGCCCTTGGAAGTGGGTCTGTAACCCATTACTGGGTCCAAGGACCAGATTTAAGCAACTACAGTGACAATCCTAAAGACGCTGATCTGGGTAAACCAAGAATTAAAGAAAAATAGTAACACACAGTTTCCCTCCACTAAATCCCTATGAAAGAGAGAGAAATTGATCATCTGAGTAAACTCACCATGATAATCAGATGACTAGACATGAGCAAAAAATTATGAGCCATACTAAGAAAATGGAAGAAATGGCCAAAGAAAAGGAATACATGAAAGCCCCAGAAGAGTCCCAGGATTTAAGACAAATAATCAACAAGATGCACACAAATTTCCAATATCAAATCAATGAGTTGAAAGACAATATGGCTAAAGAGATAAACGACATCAAGATGACACTGAGCGAGCACAAAGAAGAATCTGAAAACCTGAATAGAAAAGTAACAGAGCTCATGGGAATGAAAGACAGGACAGGTGAGATCGAAACCACTTTAGAGACATACAACAGCAGACTCGAAATGACAGAAGAATGAATAAGTAATACAGAAGACAGAATAGCTGAAACAGAAAAGAGAAAAGAACAGAGAGAGAAAAGAATGGAAAAACTGAGCAGGAGTTCAGGGAATTGAAGAACACAAAATACAACAACGTACGTGTCATGGGAATTCCAGAAGAAGAGAAGGGAAAAGAGGTAGAATAAGTATCTGAGGAAATAATGGATGAAAATTTCCCAACACTCATGAAAGAAATGAACTTATATGTCCAAGAAGCACAGTGTACCCCAGTCAGAATTAATGCAAAGAGATCTATTCCAAGACACATGCTACTCAGAATGTCAAAATATCAAAGATAAAGAGAAAATTCTGAGAGCAACAAGGTAGAAGCAAACCATCACATACAAGGAATGCTCAATAAGACTTAGTGCAGAGTTCTCATGAGAAACCATGGAGGCCAGAAGAAGGTGGTATGAAACAATTAGGGACATTAAAAGAGAAAAACTGCTAGTGGAGAATATTTTATCCAGGAAAATTGTACTTCAAATATGAAGGTAAGTTTTCAAAGAAGTTTTAGGTCACAGTAAAGTCACATACATAATATAGGGGATTCCCATATACCCAGCATCCTCCCCCCTTTCCCCCTTCCCGTATTAATACCTTTTTCTATGTGGATGGTACATTTGTTACAAATGATATACAAATAGTGAAACATAGCTACTAACCATGATCAATGGTTTACACAATGATTTACATTTTAGACCATACATGTTTATAAATTTTGATGATATTTAACATGGCCTGCATCCATCATCGCAAGATCTGTAGAACACTTCCTCTGCCGACTAAATACCCTGTTTCATCTATTTTATTCCTCCTTCCACCTCCCCTCGGGGCCCACGGTTACCCCCCCGCTTCACTCCTTGGATGACAAGATTCATAGTTACTTGCAGCAACACTGAGATCTTGACACACTGATTTATCCTCCCCTATTAGGAACCGTCCATGCTCTCGAGAGATTCCCGCCCCTCTGAGAACCTATTGGTCCTCCCTAGAATGGGAGTCCAACTCCTTCCTGCTCATTATGTGGGTTTCCACCCACTGATATAACACATTATGATAAAATGATCACTTGCACACTCCCTAGAAGCCTGCCCCAGGTGCGCCCTGTCCTGAATGCTCCCCCATCCAACACCCTAAACCAATCCTTCCTTGTCAAATTGCCGTAAGAGCATTCCCAACTTTGTACTTTTTTAACCACACATCTGCCAATCCCCAGTGTTCACCTGGTCCCTCTCCCAACCTTGCCCCCAGTAAGACACTGGGGAATAAATGGAAGAAAATGTCACTGTACATACAGGACAGCAGATATTACAGTGATGAAAGGCAAAATGCCAAAAAATTAAAAAAAATTTTTTCATTTTTTTAAATATCCCAATTTTTAAGTTTTATTTTATTTATTTTTATGTATTTTTTTTATCATATTTAAACCTATCATTATTATTTCATTTTCCTATTAATTGGATTTGGCTATTTTATTGGCTTCATTTTTCAAGAAGCTTTGGATCACAGAAGGGTTACAACTGGGGCAGGGGAAGATCACTGGTGTGGGGTGTGGATACATGGGAGGTAGTTCACCTGGACATACATATAAGGTATATAAATGTGTTCCAATGTTCACGGGGCATTGTCACAGTGGGTGGAGATTCACACAATAACCGAAAGAATATTGAATTCTCATCCTGGAGAGCTCTGCCACATTCTCCAATGGAACGGCAACAATTCCCCAAGTACAGGGGCAATGATTAGCAAAATTCCAACACCTACTCTCCAGTTAATTGGACTTACCCAGGACAACTAACAAGGAGGTGAGGATTGACAACCACCATACCAAGGAAACAAGAGAGCCTACAACTGCAAGCAAGAAACTTCTATCCGTTGGCTGTATGGGATCGACTCCCCCTCTCAATTAGAGGTGGAGTGGACATCACCACCCCAGAATCCTCAGGATTGGGGAATGAACTATGGACTAGAGTAGACTGACTGGTATTCTCCTTTAGACTTATTATGATTCTAGCAATGGAAGAAATTACAACACTGATGTGGAGGCAGTGGCCACTGGAGGCTCTGAGGGCAAGAAGAGGGTAAAACAGGTGTACTACAGGGGCATTTTCGGGACTTGGGAATTGTCCTGAATGACACTGCAATGACAGATATGGACCATTATATATCTTCCCAGAACCTACAGAATTGTGTGGGAGAGAATGTAAAACTACAATGTAAACTATAATCCTTGCTCAGTGGCAATGGCCCAAAATGCGTTTATCAATTGCAATGACTATATCACACTAATGAAGGATGTTGTTTATGTGGGAAACTGTGGGAGGTATGGGGAGTGGGGCATATGGGAATCCCTATATTTTTTACGTAACATTTATGTAATCTAAGTATCTTTAAAATATATATTTATAAAAAAATATGAAGGTGAGTTTAAAATATTCACACACAAAAAAACAGAAATTAAGAGAGTTCATAAAAAAAGAATCCACCTTTGCAGGAAATATTAAAGGAAGCCTTACAATAAGAAAGAAAAAGATGGGAGAAAGAGGCTTGGAGGAGATAACAGAAGACAAGAAGAGCAGAAAGGATAACCAAAAGAGTAAAAGACAGAAACAAGATACGACATATGAAAACCAAAGAATAAAATGGTGGAAGTAAATAGTGCATTTACAGTAATATCATTGAATGTGAATGGATTAAGCTCCCCAATCAAAAGATTGAGACTGACAGAATAGATAAAAAAAACATGAGCCATCCACACGCCATCTACAAGAGACTCACCTTAGACCCAGGGATACAAACTGGCTGAAAGTGAAAGGTTGGTAAAGATACTCCATGCAAACACTAACCAGAAAAAGCAGGGGTAGCTATACTAATATCGGATAAAACAGACTTTAAATGAAAAAAAAAAAAAAGAGAGAACTTGAACAATGTGATAAATGAACTAGACCTAACAGACATATACAGAACGTTGCACCTAAACTCAGCAGGTTATACATTCTTCAAGTGCTCATGGATCTTTCTCCAGGATAGACCACGTTAGGTCACAAGGCAGGGTTCAATAAATATAAAAAGAATGAAATTACACAAAGCACCTGCTCAGATCATAATGGAATGAAAGTGGAAATCAACAGTAGATGGGAAAGCGGTAAATTCACAAATGTGTGGAGGCTGAACAACACACTCCTAAATTATCAGTGGGTCAAAGAAGAAATTGGAAGTGAAACTGGTAAATGTATTGAGACAATGAAAAAGAGAATACAACTTAAGGGATACAGTGAAGGCAGTACTGAGAGAGAAATTTATAACCCAAAATGTCTATATTAAAAAAGAAGAGCTAAAATCAAAGACCTAACTGAACACTGAAACTAGAAAAGAACAGCAAACAATTCCCAAAGCAAGCAGAAGGAAAGAAACAATAAAGAATAGAGCAGAAATAAATGAAATGGAGAATAAAAATACAGTAGAGAAAATCAACAAAACTGAAAGCAGGTTCTTTGAAAAGATCAATAAAACTGACAAACCCTTAGCTAGACTAACAAAGAAAAAAAAGAGAAGATGTATATAAATAAAATCATAAATAAAGGTGGGGGGGGGAGTTAAGATTGACCCCACAGAAACAAAAAGGATCATAAGAGGACATTATGAAAAACTGTATGCCAACAAACTAGACAACCTAGATGAAATGGACAAATTCCTAGAAACCCACAATTAACCTATACTGACTATACAAGAACTCAACAAACCAATCACATTTAAAGACATTGAATCAATCATCAAAAATTGCCCACCACAAGAGCTGTGAATAGACACTTCTCCAAAGAAGAAATACAAATGGCTAAAAAGTACATGAAAAGATGCTCAACATCAGTAGCTATTAGGGAAATACAAATCAAAACTAAAATGAGATATCACCTTACACCTATTAGACAGGCGGCTATTAAAAAAAACAGAGGACTACAAGTGTTGGCTAGGATGCAGAGGAAAGGGAAAACTTTCCACTGCTGGTGGGAATGTAGAATGGTGCAGCCATTGTGGAGGACAGTTTTACGGTTCCTCAGGAAGCTAAACTATAGAACTGCCATATGATCCAGCAATCCCACTGCTGGCTATATACCCAGAATAACTGAAATTAGGGACACGAACAGATACCTGCATACCAATGTTCATAGTGGCATTATTCACAGTTGCCAAAAATTGGAAGCAACCCAAATGCCTATCAACAGATGAATGGATAAGCAAACTGTGGTATATACATAAAATGGAATACCACTCAGCTGTAAGAAGAAATGCAGTATGAATACTCGGGATAATACTGATGAATCTTGAAGACCTTATGTTGAGTGAAGGAAGCCAGTTACTGAAGGACAAATATTACATGAGCTCACTGATACAACTTGAGCAAACTGAGCAGACTTAGAGTCTCAGAGTCTGGAAGACAGGTTAACAGGAGAGAGAAAGGGAGTAGAAGGTGGTGAGCCAATGCCCATATGGGCAATATTTATGATAAGGTGGAAGGGTGTGGTTGGGCACTGGATGGGCATGAGAGTGGTATAGTGATGTGACTGGTTTTGGCAGTGCTGATATGTGAGGGGGAGTAGGGTGGGGGGGTTGGGTTAGACTAGCCATGGAACTGGGGGGAGGGTTGGAGGAAGGAGCAGGTGAACCATGGGAATTTTCAGGTCTATGGTTAAAACTATAATGGTGGGAAGGATCTTTTGGAAAATATGGCAGTGGAGGGTTACTGGTATAGGCTATCAGGTATGGGGGAATGTGCGGGATAGGGCACACCTGGGGCATGCCTCTATGTAATATGTAAGTGTTCATTTTGTCATAGTGTGTTATCTCAGTGGGTGGAGACCCACACAATAAACTAGAAAATATTAATCTTCCATCCTGGGGAGTCCCAGCTATACTTTCAATTAAAGGGACAAGAATCCTTGAGAACATAGGCAATGCCTAATAAAAGAAAACAGACCAATATGTCAAGCCCTCAATATTATTGCAAGAAACTATGAATATTATTCTTCAAAAATTGAAACTTACTTGTTACCATAGGTTCTCGAGGTGGGAGGGTGGGGGAGAGAATAGAATAGATGGAACACAGGGCATTTTTAAGCAATTAGAATTGTTCTGCATGATCTTGCAATAACGGATACAGGCCATTTTAAATTTCATCAAAATGTGTAAAATTGTACAGTACAAAATGTAAACCATAATGTAAACCATTGACTATGGTTAATAGCAACGCTTCAATATTTGTACATCAATTGTAACAATGTACCATCCACACGTACAATGTTATTAGTAGGGGAGAGTGGAAAAGGGGGAGGGTGTTGGATGTGTAGGAATTTTCTATTTGACTTTTCTGTAACCTAAAGCTTCTTTGAAGATAAAATAAAAAAATAAAGACACTGGGCAAATACATGGAAGAAATTGTCACTGTACATACAAGATAACAGATCTTACAGTGATGAAAGACACAATATATAAAAAATTTTTATTTCAAATTTAAATTTTTCAAAAAACTTTTTGCATTTAATTTGTTATTTTAAAAATTATTATTATTTCATTTTCTTATTAATTTTATTTGGTTATTTTCTTGGCTTCATTTTTTGAGAGGTTTGGGATCACAAAAGGATCGCAACTGTAGCAGAGGTGGATCACTGGTGCACGGAGTATCAGTGAAGCAGAGATGTGTGGGGAGGGGTGCACCCGGGACATGCCTCTAAGAATATGTACAAGTGTTCATGGGGCGTTTTCTTGGTGGGTGGAGACCCACACAATAACTGAAAAAATAATGAATTCCCACGCTGGGGAGTCCTGCTACATTCTCTAGTAGAACAGTAAGAATTCCCAGAGTATATGGGCGGTGACTAGTGAAGGAAGACAGACTATTATGCCAGGCCCTTAATACTGATGATTGAACTTATGAATCTTTTCTTGTGAAATTGAAACTTGGCCTAGTATTATACATTGCCTAAGAGTTACCTCCTGAAAGCCTCCTTGTTCCTCAAATGTGGCCTCTCTCTAAGCCAAACTCAGCATATAAAGGCACTACCTTCCCCCCCGGAGTGGGACGTGGCTCCCGGGGATGAGCCTCCCTGGCACCAAGGGATTATTGCCAAGCACCAAATAGCAATGCATCTGGAAAAAGACCTTGACCAACAGGGGGAAATATTAAAAACAAATGAATTTTTCTGGCTAAGAGATCTCAAAGTGAGTTGGGAGGCCATTCCAGAGGCACGCTTATACATGTCTTAGCAGGATCTCATTGACTGCCACAATAAATAGTGCCACAGTAAATAGTGCCTCAAACAGTGGAGCTCCTGAGAGCTCTAGAGACATCTAGACACTATAAGCAGGGCAGACAAGCTCAGGAATTCAGGACTCTGTCAGTGGGCCTTACTTTGGAATTTATGCTCCCCAGGGTAACAGAGCTGGACTCATTTATAGTTTCCCTATACATGGGAATGGTATTTGCATAAAGACAGATACATTGATCAGTGGAATAGAACTGAGAGTAAAGAAATAAACCCTCACCTCTATGGCTAAATGGTTTTCGGCAAACCTACCAAAGTCATTTTAATGGGACAAAGCCATCTCTTCAACAAATGTTGCTGGTAGAACTGGATATCCGTTACCAAAAGAATGAAAGAGGACCCCTATCTCACTCCCTATTACAAGAATCAACTCAAAATGGATCAAAGACCGAAATATAAAAGCCAGGACCACAGAACTACTAGAAGAAAATATAGGGAAAAATCTTAAAGAACTTGTGGAAGTGGTAGTTTCTTGGACCTTACATCCAAAGCACTAGCAACAAAAGAAAAAATAGATAAACAGGACCTCCTCAAAATTAAACACATTTGCATCTCAAAAGACTTTGTCAAAAGGCAGTCAACTCAATGGGAGAAAATATTTGGCAATCACATATCCGATAAAGGTTTAATATCCATGATATATAAAGAGATGCTACAACTCAACAATAAAAAGACAAATGACTCAATTAAAAATTGGGCAAAAGACTTGAATAGATATTTGTCCAAAAATGAAATACAAATGGCAAAAAAGCACATGAAAAAATGTTCAACATTACTATCGATTACAGAAATGCAAATCAAAACTACAATGAGGTATCATTTCACCCCTATTAGACTGTCCGCTATTAAAAAGTCTGAAAACTGTAAATGTTGGAGAAGATGTATAGAGATAGGAACACTTATTCACTGTTGGTGGGAATGTAGAATGTTACAGCCACTGTGGAGGACTGTTTGACAGTTCCTAAAGAAGTTGAACGTAGATTTGCCACATGACCTGGCAATGCCACTACTGGGTATATACCCAGAGAAACTGAGAGCAGTGGCACAGACAGACATCTGTACACGTGTGTTCATAACGGTGTTATTCACGATTGTCAAAAGATGGAAACAACCCAGTTGTCCATCAACCGATGAATGGATAAACAAAATGTGGTGCATACACACGATGGAATATTATGCAGTTGTAAGAAGGAATGAAGTCTTAAAGCTTCACTACGATATTTACGAAGTTTCATGAATGACAACATGGATGAACCTGGAGGACATTACATTAAGTCAAGCAAGCCAGACACAAAAGGACAAATACTGTGTGACTGCGCTACTATGAACTAAATATATTGTGTAATCTCATGGAGTTCATTACTTGAATATGAATACCAGAAAATAGAATGAGGTTAGAGAATGGAAAGCTGAGGGTTAACTTGTGCAGAATTGGTAAAAAGGATGTATGTTAATCTTTGGAAATGAACAGAAAAGGTGAAAGCACAACATAATGTTTGTAACTACAAGTACTATTATATGGCTATGACAGTGGTTTGAAAGGAAAGTCTAAGGTTATGTATATTACTAAAAAAGAAAGCTTAAAAATGTAACATGGTACTGTATTGCACAGTAAAACCACATGTGGCATAAAAATTTTTTAAAATCTCTCCTTAATGGGAGATTTTGCAAACAAGTGCTTCTTAACATTAGTATTTACTAGCATTTCTTAGGCATTATCTAAAAATGTTATACAAGTCAATTTTTTAAATTCCTGACTCTTAAGTACCATATCTAATATAACATTTCAAAGATTTAAAAAAAATCAGTGAAAGTCTTTTTCTTGGAAATGAAACTATGGAGATATCATTAGTTATTTCTTGGTTAAGTCTTCACCAGATCTAAAGTTATCTCCACTGTGGTATCCCAGGGGCTGAGCCACAAAACATGACTGCCTTACATTTTTTCTTTTCTACTGTATGAAGCAAATGGTCTTAGTATCATTTACTGGGACCATGATACAGTTTTATTACACAGAATTATTTTTAATAGTGGTATTTATTACCATGAGTGCATACCTGTGCATATACATGCACAATTACTGAAAACTTCCAAAGCAACAAAGATCTAATTTGTTTAATCAAGGTTGCTTTCCATCTAATCAAGTCATCAATGAATCACAGCCTAGGACTCTTTTCATGAAGTTTCCTGGTCTATTTTAGTTTTAACTCCCTGTTATAAATCACTTCTAAGCTATAGTTTTCACACCCTATGAAATTTCATGCCTTCCACAGATTTACCAATACTACCATTTAGTTTTTTAGATAATTGCCCCAGCCTCTGCTACTACCCTGAATAATTGGTAAAAGATGTGTGTTAATCTTTGGAAAGGAATAGAAAATATGAAAGCACAACATAATGTTTGTAACTAGAAGTACTATTATATGGGTGTGACAGTGGTTTAAAAGGAAAGTCTGAGGTCATGTATTTTACTAAAAAGAAAGCTAAAAAAAGTAACGGGAATGTATAGCATAGTAATATCACATGTGAAATATGAATATGCGTAAAATTGCATATATACAACCGTTTTTCTTTGAACTAACATATGTTAATATTTCAAGATATTATTACCAGACCAAAAAAATTATGCTAAGTAAAAGAAACCAGGCACAATGTACTATATATTGTATGATTCCATTTATATAAAATGTAAATATAAATCAAAAACAAAACTTTTTAAATAGCCAAATCATTGGAACTATGATAAAAACCCAAACTGACAAATAAATGAATGATTAAATCGATGCCAAATAAGTATTTTCAATGATCAGTAAGATACAAATGTTTGTCAGATGGTCTATAAAGCTAATTGCTCAGCTGGCTAACATATAAAGTTGAGAAATAAAACTGACTTACTTTTAGACAAAGTATATGAAAATGCTATACAAATTTAAAAACTATACAAGTGCTCACTATTATTAAACCTTGGAATATTGGCCTGACATTAATGAGGAAAAAAAAAGAGGATAGCTTTAATATGTCATGAAAAATACTACCTAATTAAAGCTAGCAAAAAATGTGAAATGGATAGAGTTGATGGTAACACATTATAGTGAGTATTACTAATACTGCTGGCTTATAAATGTGAATGTGGCTGAAAGGGGTAGTCTAGGGAGGTGAATGTCAAATGAAAGAAAACTAGAGGATAATCTAGGGACTGTATAACAGTGATTCTGATGATGACTGTGATTGAAAGTACAAATACAAGAATGTTCCTCTATTACAAGGTGTTAACATGGAGATATACAGGAAAAATACAATTAATGTATAGACTACAGTTAACAGTGATATTGTAATATTTTTACAGCAATGGTAAAGAATGTACTATTATCAATACTAAGGGTCAGTAATGGAGGAGCGTATAAGAGGGTATGGGATTTTTCCTTTTGGAGTAATGAAAATGTTCTGAAATGGACTGAGCTGATGACAGCACAATGCTGTGATGAAACTGAGAGCCACTAAATTACACTCTGGATGGACTGGACAAGGTAGGGAACAGTGAACCCCGTGGTGAATGATGGACCACAGTTAGTGGTAGAAATATAAGAACATTCTCTCATGAACTATAACAAATATACAATATTAATATATGGTATTAATAACAGGATGGTTTATGGGAAATATACACCAAATATAATCTATGGATTATAGATAGCAACAATACTGTGAGCTGTTCTTTCATTATTTGTAACAAATGTATTACAACAATAGAAGATGTTGGTAGTGGGGCGATGTATGGGAATCCTGTATGGTATGCATGATTGTTCTATATTCTTTTTTTTTTACCTTTAGCATTAATATAGTACCAACTTTGCTTTTGCTATGAAAACATCACAATATTGTAGTAAACTAAAGTCTATTAATTTATATTAGTTATATTTTTCCCACATATTACCATATTCTTAACACTTTGTAGTAGAACATTCCTGTGTTTGTATTATTAACCACAATCCTCATTTATTGCCAAAAGCATTGCTAAACATTCTCTATATTATCCTCCAGGCTCCAACTAACATTAATCTCCCTAAGACTACTCATTTCAGCCACAACGAGTTGTAGCCTCCTCCCCTTTTAAATCAACTGTACTGAGTCGACTGTAAATGTACTAATATGTACCAAATTTAAATGTATAACTTGATGGATTCTGACAAATCTACACACCCATGAAACTATGAACAAAATCCAAATATAGAATATTTCTATCACCCAAAGTGTTCCCTTGAACTCTTTTGTACTCAGTCCCTATCCCTAACTGCTGACCTCAGACATCCAATGCTTTCTGTCATTATAGAACACTTTTGTCTATTTGAGAATTTCACGTAAATGGAATCAAGCAGTATTTACTGTTCTGTGTCTGATTTTATCACTCACTGCAGTGGTTTGAGATTCATCCATTTTGTTGTATGTATTAGTAGCTTATTCGTTTTTTTGCAGAGTAATAGTCTCTTATAAGGAGAATTTATTTATCAGTTCTCTGCTTGATTGGCACTTGGGCTGTTTATAGTTTTTGGCTGTTATGAACTTTCACATAAAAAGTATGAAAGAAACTAATCAACAGAAAAGTATTAATTCTGAGTGGTGGAACTATGCACATTATATTATTCTTAGTACTTTGCATTTTGCAATATTGGAAGGAGAAAAAAAGAGGCTGTGGGAAGTGACTAAGCACCTACCAACCATCAAAGAGATGAAATAATATAACTGAAGTTTATCAATTATAAAACCATAGGTTTAAACAAACAAACAAACAAAAAACATAGGCTATATGGTCAAACATAATCCACAAGGTAAAGCTTATCAGGGTCTATATCTAACTCACAAATGCTTTAACTCTTAAGAGTACCATAAAACTGAGAAAATCCAAGATTTATGTCTGGCTCTCCAATGACTACACATTAGTCCAAGGAGGCATTTTAGACATAATTATAAGCAGTGTCTTATCTGTCAATCTCACCTTTTCTAACCTAGACTTTAGTGTCACCTAAAGTGGGTACAATGGGATTCTTTAAAACAAAGATTTTTAAATCTTCTGGCACCAAAGGAAGGTAAAATTTATGAAATTACTCTTTCCATGCTCTAGTTGGGTACTTTATGCCCAGGGAAAATATTTGTAGAGGACAAGTACAAAATGCTATGGGAATACAGAGAAGATATATATAACTCAGATCAGGACACAATAAATGAGTTGGTGCCAGGCAAGTGTGAGAAATACAAACATACATACATGCATCATACACAACAGCTATTTGTCAGGCACTAGTTTAGGTGCTAGACAAATAATGAAGAACAAGATTGAAAAAAATTCTTGCCCTCAGAGCATTGATTCTTGTGGAGACAGGCTTAAAAAGTAAAAAAGATAATTTTAAAGAGTGATAAATAGTATAAAGGGAATGAAACAAGATGATGTATTATGAGAGTGGAAGAAGACTCAAGGAGTGACCTACTTTAGACAGTCAGGTACAAAGACAAAGGAGCCAGGCAGCATGACCGTTCTGGACACCAAAATTAGTTCTGTATGGTACAATACGGTATGCACTGATGAGGTTGGTAGGCATAGCAAGGAAAGAACCAAGAGAAAAAGCAGGAACCATCAACAGCAGTAACTTGGTTGCCAAGTTAAGAAATATGTTCCATTCAGAAGACAATAGGAACCCACACATTAAACGAATTAAAGCAGAGGATTAGAAAGATGACACTAATTTTCACTTTATCGATGTAATTGTAGTAACTGAACTAGAGGTAAGAAAACCAATCTGGAGGTTTCTACAGTAATCCAAGGGGAAACAAGGATCTCTATTAGGGTAGACAGTGATAGTGGAGTAGACCTAAGTTGCGAGAGAGGCTGACTCAATTAGCACTTAGAATGCACTAGATGTGGAGGATAAAAGAGAAGTTTAGTCTGGGAAATGAGAAAGGAGTCTGGTATGATGCTTGCATTTGTGGTTTGAGAAAGTAGGTGGGGTATAGTGGCACTATTTAATTAAAGGATATGAATCAGGGTACTCTAGATAACGTTGCAGTAACAAATAATTCCCAAATCCCAATGGCCAGCACTTTGCTATAGTGGTTAGCAAAGTGTGGCCTAGGGGCCAGCTGCTTCTTTTTCTAAATAAAGTTTTA
>JAQZBX010044808.1:0-21247 GCA_029593785.1 Cabassous unicinctus
AAATAAATCTTAAAAAAAAAAAAAAGATGAGGTCATCCTGAACTATGGTAGTCCCTAATCTGATATGGACTGGTGTCCTTATAAGAAAAAGAGAGGAGATGCTGACACAAAACACAGTGAGGAGAATGCTCTGTGAGGACAGAGGCCAAATAGGTAGAAGATGGCCATGTGAAGACAGACACACCAATTAGAGTTATGCTGCCATAAGTTGTGAGCCCCACAAGCTAGGAAGAGGCAAGGAAGAATTCTTCCTGGAAGGTTCATGTGGAGCATGGCTTTGATGCCACCTTGATTTCAGACTTCTAAGCACCAGAACTATAAGAGAATAAATTTCTCTTGTTAGAAGCCACCCAGTTTGTACAAATTTGTTACATCAGCCCTAGGAAACTATTTCACTACAGTTACAATTGTTACATTCTTAAACTAATAATTATAATTGATTTATGTAAATTGTGGTCATTTCATTCCATCTGCACTGTGGTCCCGAGCTCTTAGAGGGCACGGGAAAATGCTTTTCACTGAGAATAAAAGACACATAGTACAGAACAGCACCTTACTTTCTCAGTATGTTGAGTCTACATGTGGTACTCCTAACTGAAGCAGCCACTTGGGGGCCAGTGGGGGACCAGACGAATAAAATAAGAAACTACAAATGAGGCAGTGAGAGAAGAAAGTAGAAAGAAATCTGGATCTTCAAGGATGCTCTTGAGCTACACATTTAACCTGCAGGATTAAAAGCTTACCTCCAGATTTCTGTGAAGCTTAGATTATAATTTAGGCCATAAAATTTGTCTTCTAATTTTGTAGCATAAATTATTATTTTTTTGTTTGTGTTTGCATTATTTTTATCATTTAAAAAAATAATTCAAGGGAATGGCAAAATACATTTTTTTAATTCTTAGAAAAATCAAAAGTGTGGAAGTTGGTTTCACATTGTCAAAGAAACCATACAGCTTTCCAACAGCCAAAATTATACCAACTGGTGAATACCAGTATCATGCCCTTCAGAATCATTATCACTTTAATGATTTAATATATTTCTGGGGGCCTTAGTCCATAAATTGAGCCCCCCAAATTCTATAATTGTAATTTAAGTTGTACCCCAGATCATCCTCTTGTTCTAACACACAAGCAGGATATTTGGCCTTCCCATCTCCTTTGAGAGTTAAATTGAAGACGATTCTTCAGCATCATGTGGCCATTTCCTCAGTACTCCTGGCTCCAGAATAGGCCATTATTTTGCAGATTAGTATTTCCAGTTATTTTACCGCAATATACATAATGGTATAACTGGTTAGGAGGGGCCACTCGTCCCTGTTGTATCTTTTTGTCTGTCTGCAAAACACAAGCACGGGAATCACTCATCAATGGTCAGGATAATTTCAAAAGGCAATTTCAACATAGGAGGGGAAGAGGCTTAGTTTTTCATAATTATGTCTTTCTTCAGATCAAAAGGTGAAGGACATATGCCTGTCAAATGAAGGTCCTCCCATGGCCTTCCAATTTCCTAATTTTGTTCTTCTTGCCCAGGCTCATGAGCCACTGACCCAGGACCTACTCATCCAAGTCTATCCGAATATCTTCAACTGGATACTCGGGACATCTATTGGTTTAAAAAAAAAAAAAAAAAAAAAAACCCAAAAGAACATTCAGGGAGAAGAGACAGAGGACTCAGGTGCCCCAGATCTCCATGGATATAGGGGCCTGAGTTAGACTTTCTTGCTGGTGTTCCCAGGGGACCCTTTAACAATTAAGCCTATTAGAGCAGGGGTTCTTAACCAGGGGTCCATGGACCCCACGGGTCCATGGAAAGATTTCTGGGGGTCCTGGAGCTTGAATTGAAAAAACTCAACTTATTATGTTTATTTTCTTTGACCTCGGATGTTGAGTGTCTTAAACCTATCTGCCGCTACATTCTGAGAAGGGGTCTGTGGTTTTCACCCAACTGACAAAGGTGCATGGGGAAAAAAAGGTTAAGAACCCCTGTATCAGAGCAAATACTTGCACCTTTCCTGAGGAGAGATAAACCTGAGTAGTTTAATGTAACAACAATCTCTATATGGAAAGTAAATATTTTTAAATTAGCAAAATGCCCCATTTCTCTTGAAGCCATTTTTATGTGGAGCAGTATTTGGTTTCTTTCCAGCATCACAGCCCTAAATATCCCTTTAACTGTTTCCCCCACTTACCCTTGGTAGATGGACTGTTCTAGAGGGGATACAATTAGATCATGTGGTTCTCCTCCTTCTGATTAGGAAGGGGAGAAAAAAGGCAAAGGGATTGGACAGTTTTCTCAAGTTACATAAAATACTGAACAGCAGGAAACATTATGCCAAGACAAGTAATTAAAAAGCTGCTTGGTATCAATTAAAATGTCTTAAAAGTATAAAGGCTGTTTAAAAAGTAAATACCATATGCCTTTCCTACATAAAAAACGGTCATCATCTCAAAGCTTAAATATACTAGAAAACTGGACCGGCTGTAAGATAAAGAAGTGAACTGAAAAGGACATGCTGTGTCTAAAAGCATGCAAATCCAAGCCATTTAAAAACACTTCAGTTCGCACCCAAATCCAAGAATCGCTGTTTCTCCTGACTGCGTTTTAAACTGAAGCGCTAACAGCAAGCGAATCTCATCGCCTTTGGGGGCCTGTGTCGTGCCACTCAGAGTGAATGTGAATGTTGCGTGGTGGTGCTGACCCCGCTCCCTCCCTGCAGACCGCGGCACGGGTGCCCGGCACCGCGCCCGCGCCCCCTCCATTCAGATCTTGAGGATGGAGGAGATTTCCAGCCCTCAAGCAATTTCATAACTCCGAGATCAAGTTCCCTCTGCCCCAACGCGCCCTGGGGAGACAGCACAAGCAGCCCTTCACCAAAAAGAGGCCCAACACCTTCCTCTAGGCCGGCCCTCGGGGACCAGCACCAATAAACCCGCGCAACGCCCTAAAGCAAAAACAAACAAAAAATGCTGAATGCACAATGGCACTCAGCATCATGACAGCTTTTGACACCCGGTTGAAATACGCTAGAAAAAAAAGGAATCAATAGTAATAAAAATTCAAAAAAAGTAACCACAACTATAACCTTAACAAGAAATTAGAATTTGAATAGAAATGTAGAAAACTACCAAATAAATACTGAGAAACTGAAAAAGGATTTTGAATAGAGTTGAAAACATCCTCCAAGATGGAAGCAATTAACTAAATATTATCTATTAATCAATTTATATTTACCTGCCATATCCAACATAATTCCAACAAAAATTCTGGAGGAACTTCATAGTATGAACCTAGTTCTCGCTCAGAAGAATCAGTTGGTGAGGGGAGTCAAAACAATGTATTGGAAAAGAATTCCAAGATGAGATATTAAAATATCAATAAATTATTTTTAAAGTGTGGTATTGCATTATTATGAATAGACAAGAGAACAGAATGGGTAGTTGAGAAGCAAATTTAAATATTAATAAGAACATTTGTCTAAGCATTTAAAAAATGATCCATTTCATGTAACTAACACCAGAATAAATTACTCATGAATAAAGTTTCAAATATTCAAAAAATGTTTCAAAAGGTCAAATTGGCAATCCTGAGACTAACTTTTGTATTCAGTGCGCCTCCTTCCCTGTACCCTCCTTCCTCTGGTTTTATTATTTGAGTGCAAGTCGGTCTCAGCCACAAAAGTAAGTCCTATTTAGGGACATGATTGTGTCTAATTCATGTTCATACACACCTAGGCACCTAGCATAGAGCTGTGCACACAGTACAAACACTCTCTACATGCACACATATTGTAGACTGCTTTTCTAACTTGCTGGTCTTGCCTGAATTTTATATGAGAATCACAAATGCCAGCTGAATACATGAATCTGCAGCCTCACACCCTAGAGAATGCCATATGAGATTTTTTTAATGTGAAAAGCAGCTTAACATAAAAACTTTCTACACCTAAAATTCAGAGAGTATTCTTGGGATTTTTAAAATCAGGACCACATTTGAAACCATGCTGTGTGTTCTTGATTCAGTGCATCCTAATTTATGTAACTCATCCTTCAAGATCACATGCCTCTCCTACTGCAGTTTTAGAGACCTTAGCACTTATAGAGCTCTAACCTCAGAGCTCCCAGAGTAAATGTCAGGTACTGAAATAACCTATATTTAAGAGACATGCTCCTATACTTTAAAAGATATATGTTCCAAATAACATGAAAATATGCCATTCATTTTTTTCATGATGCTACAGCAGCAAAAGAAACTTCATATTTGATTTATATAGAAAATAATGACAAAACATAGTAGGGTATATAAGAATGTACATATGTATATATATAAAAAGATAAGCAAAGGAAGCTCATTAACACGACAGCATTAAACGTGCTTTGGTGATAGGCATCAGGGAAAGTGAAGCTCTTTTCTCCAACACTCTGAATATAATCTTTACCCCTGTGCTTGTGCCTTTGTGTATAAACAAGCATGCAACAAGTTTTATAAATTGCTCTGTCCCCTGGAGACAAATGGGCAAAAGATTTTTACAGAAACGATAAGAAATACATATGAACAATTAAAATATAATAAGATGCTCAAAAACACTTGCAGAAAAAAATAATTATTTATTGCAATGACAGGATACCACTTTCCCACCGCTTTAAAGAAGATTTAAAAGATGAAATTAGAGTAGTGGTTATGTAGAGATGGGGTAGGACTGCTAAGGGATGTGGAGTTTTTCTTTTTGGAGTAATGAAATTGCTCTAAAATTTTTTTGTGATGATGAATGCACAACATTGTGATTATACTAAAAGCCATTGATTATAAACTTTGGATAGATGGTATGGTTTGTGAATATTTCTCAATGAAACTTCTTAATAAATAAATAATTGTGCAAGAATAAAAAAATTAGTAGCTATGTACAGCAGGGGAAGCATAAAGAGACTGAGAATTTTCTTGTTTGTCTGTTTTTTGTTTATTATTAATATTGAAATAATGAAAATGCTCTAATAATGATTGAAGTAATGAATGCACAACTATGTGATTATACAAAATACCATTGATTGCACAATTTGGATGAATTATATTCTTCAGTAATATTTATCAATAAAATTGATTTGTTTAAAAAAAGAAAACATTGAAAAGAATAACACCTGGTGTTGGAAAGGATGAAGGAGAATACACACTGGAGGATATTTTTCCAGGAGGAAATTTGGTTAAGGACTATTGAAAAATAAGCTTAGAAAGAAAACATCTAGATTCTTTAATCTAACTGACCATCTCTGATATTTTTCAGGGGAAAAGGGGGTCCCAAAAATGAAGGTCAAGGAGGGGAGAAGTGAAAGGAGAAACCCCACTACTACCCACTCTCTGAATCCCATTTGTCAAGTCCAAGTTTGGGAAGAGAAGCTATGAACTTTGAAACAAAACTAAATTTGTCTTGATGGGAATATTTTACAATCTGAACAGATCAGAAAGCTCCAGGACTTGCAGAAGGTGTGATTAAGGGTTGAAAAGTGAAAGGTGATGTGGCAAGCTAGAAGATAGTGCTTGAAAACATGTTAAGCCATTTCATGTTTGTGCCACATAGAGTTCAAACTGTGCAATATATTGATGAGTGTCTTTTTCTTCCTCTCTCCTCTTGCTTAAACTGCCATTTCCAGCTTTATCTTAACATACAGCTCTCACCATGGAGTATAACATATGGCTGGTGCTTAATAAAACCTGGGAATGAATGAATGAATGAAAGAAAAATGTTCCTGGATGCAGTTCTCACTAATTTTGTGAATTAAATTGACAACAGTTTGGTACATATTCTTCCGGGCCTTCTCCTAATCACAGATACATAAACAGATGTGGTAGATTGAATTATGTACCCCAATTTCTTAATCCTAATCTGCATTCCTGTGGGTGTGAAACCATTGTAAATAGGATCTCTTGAAGATGTTATTTTCCGTTAAGGTACGTGGCAACTGAATAGGGGTGTCTTAATCCACATTACTGGAGGTCTCATAAAGAGAAGAAATGAATAGCTAGTGGTTAAAGACACAGGGAGTAGCAAGAAGCCAGAGGTAAGCAGAAAACAAAGGGCAGAAAAGAGAAGACATCACCATATGAAGCAGAAATACTATCCAAGGAATCCCAAGAATTGCTAGCAGCCAACAGCAGAATGCTACAGGCTCTGGGAGCAAGCAAGCCTCACCAAAATCTTGATTTTGGACTTCTTCTAACCTCAAAACCATGAGACAAAAAATTCTGTCGTTAAGCCAAAACCAGCTTGCAGTATTTGTGAAAGCAGCTCTGGGAAATTAAAACAAAGGATTCTTTTTTAATGTGTAAGAATCCTAAAATGTGATAAAATATGACCCGTGACCATTTATTAGAAGGCTGTAAGAATTCAAGAGACAAGAGCTCAAAGTAAATGGGAAAATTGGGATAATCAGCTTCTTCTCATCCAAAGCTTAAAAGAAAAAGTCCCTAGAAAATTATTCAAGCATACTGACATAAAAATAAAATGTACAAAACAACTCAAAACTCATTGTACAAAGTAAAACACAATGAAGCGGTTTTCTTAACATCTAGTCCATTTCCCAGAAATGAAGAACTCATTCTTGCTTTCACTTTCAGTTGTAAATATATTCGGGAGAAAAATAGCTCTAAGTTGTCCTGAATTGACACCAGAAATTCCTTCCCTCATCAGAAAAAGTGGAGGAGAGCCAGGGACTTTTTAATTACAAAAGGAATAATTAGACTATCAAAGTTAGAGAGGGTAAAGGAGGACATACTGTACTAGATTTCCCTGTTCACTTTTGCAAAATAGGGAGCTCTGAATGGATTTAAGTTAACCTTCCTCTTTTAACATACTGTCTCAGCACTTGGGAAACCCCAAATCAACCAACTGCCAGGATCTTGTGACTTATAGAATTGTGTTAAAAAGCCATTAAGACCAGTGACATCAGCAAAATGGGGGGTGGGAGTGGAAAAGTAGTTCCAAATTCCCATCCCTCCAAAGAAACATCAAAAAAGGGGCAGAAATTGTCAGAACCAGATTTGTCAGAATTCTGGGAAACAGACAATGCCTTAGAGCAACCAAGAAAGTGCTGAATCAAGAAAAAAGACAATGTGAAAGAGTAGGAAGCTTTACGGCATTTTTATACTTGCCCTTGCCCACCCCTTCTCCAGCTCTTTGGCCGTCTTGAAGGCAGCAACCACATTTCCAGCGTGGGATCTTGGTAACTGGTTCCGGAGGGAGCAGAGCAGACCTCACTCACATATTATTGTATTTTTCTTTTCCAAACTGCCTGGGGGCTACCTGAGGACTGGGGCAAGACACTCTTCTCTCTGTTTCTCCTAACTCAGAACTCATTCCAGGCAGAAAAGCAGCAGGAAATGTTAGTGGGTGGCTCTGGTTTCTGGGCCTCTAGGTTCTTGGCTTATGTCACATAAAAGAATTTAAAGACATGCCATAGGGTCGGCAAGGGAGTAAAGAGTTTATTAAGAAACAAGAATATGAGAAAAGCACACAATCTGACGCACGGATCACAGGTGGACTGCAGGATGAACTGCGCGTTAGGGCCCCAGGCCAGGGCTTTTTAAAGTCTTTCCCCCTCCCTCCTTCATAATGTTGGTGCACGGCCCCAGCTGTATGCTATTCTGATTGGTAGCCCCACCTGTCAGTTTCTCGGGGGCCAATGGTGAGGACTTTTGAGGATATCCAGGACTTTCCCTCGACCCTGAATGGGATTCTCATTCCAAATGAGATTCTCATTGCCTGGATCTCACAGGGTCTTTCCAGCAGCCTCTCAGGAGGTTTCCAAGCAGGGTCTCAGAGCCATGTGGTCTGTCTGCCATGTAGTCTGCCGGGCCAGCTGCCTTCCCCCTTTCACTATACTAATGTGCCTCAGAAGTGCTTGAAAACATTGTAAGGCAAATGAAAACTCTGCAGCTGCCTGGGGCAAAAGATAACAGTTGCTACACACAGCTGGATTTCCACATGTGGAAGAATGATATTGGACTCCTAACCGCACAACATATAAACTCAAAATTAGTCAATGACCCAAATATAAGGGCTAAAACCATAAAGTTTTCAGAAAAAAAACAGGCATAAATCTTCATTACCTTGGTTTTGGCAATGGTGTGTTAGCTATGATGCCAAAAGCATAAGCAATAACAACAACAACAAATAGATAAATTGGACTTCGTCCAAATTTTTAAACTTTTTGCATCAAAAGATATGTGGAATTGGAATGATAAATGATTTCACTAACCATCTTGAGTTGTTTGAGCTTCCATTTTATCCAGGAAATTATAAAGAAGAACTGGTGGTTAATTGAAGCAGGCTGACATACCAATAATCCTTTGCGGTGCTGAAAAAAAAAAAATACTAC
This sequence comes from Cabassous unicinctus, assembly GCA_029593785.1. Lineage (NCBI taxonomy): Eukaryota > Metazoa > Chordata > Mammalia > Cingulata > Chlamyphoridae > Cabassous > Cabassous unicinctus. The sequence continues at coordinate 8,368 of JAQZBX010044808.1, forward strand.
CCCTCTTTGGGAGGAAGAACTGTAACAAAGAGTTCTAGCTGACACCAGCAAGGTCTGCTGATCTTCACTAGATAGCCATAACCTCAGATCAACATCCTGCTTGCTAATTAACAAACTGGGCCTCAAGGACACCCTGCTTAAACAGCCCTGTAGCCCTTAGTACACGGAATGCATGGACTGCACATACCAAGCGTAAATCATGTCCCCTTTATCCCTCCACGTTACCCCAACAGCCACATAAGCTGCTTCCCCAACTCAAGTTTTGAGCAGAAACCTCTTCTGGTGCTGCTCCTGCATAATGCAACTCTAGCTCAGTAACCTTGCTCTGCACGCCCCCCCCCTTTTTTTTTAAGTCTGTTTATTTTATTTCATCACAACAGATGTTATCAAGAATATGAAAAGACAACTTACAGAAAAGGAAAAAATATTTGCAAATCATATATTTGAAAAAGGTTTGGTATGCAAAATATGTAAAGAACTTCTGTAACTCTGCAGTAAAAAAGACAAATCCATTTTAAAAATGGCAAAGGATATGTCTAGACACTTCTCAAAAGAAGACATACAAATGGCCAGTAAGCACATGAAAAGATATTCAACATCATTAATTATTAGGGAAACGCAAATCAAAACTAAAATGAGATAGACACCTGCTAGGATGTCTATCATAATTTTTTTTTAAACCTGAAAATAACAAGTATTGATGAGAAGTAGAGAAATTGGGCCCCTTGTACCTGGATGGTTGAAATGTAAAGTTGTGCGGCCACTGTGGAAAATAGGTTGGTAGTTCCTTTAAGAGCAAATATACAATCACCTGACCCAGCAATTCTACTCCTAGGTGTATATCTAAAAGAATTGAAAATAAGGACTCAAACAGATATTTTATGCAAGTTACCATTGCAGCATTTATCAAAATAGCCAAAATGGGGAGCCATCCCAATTGCCCATCAACAGAAGAATGGATAAACAAAACATGGTATATCCATACATTTGAATATTATTTCCATAAAAAGGAATGACGTCCTCATAAATGCTGCAACATGAAAAACATTATGCTAAATGAAATAAGCCAGACACAAAAAGACAAATATTTTTTTTACTCCACATATATGAAATATAAATTCCAAGAGACAAAAGGTAGGTTAGAAGTAACCAGGGGCTACGGACAGGGAAGAATGGGGAGTTATTGCTTAATAGGACCAGAATTTCTGTTTGAGGTAATGAAATAGTTTTAGAAATACTGGTGATGGTTGTGCAACATTATGATTGCAAATTAGTGCCACTGAATTGCACTCTTAAAAATGGCTTAAATGCCAAATTTTGTGTTACATATATATTTTCCTGCAAATAAAAAAAAAACTATTAAAAGGTTTTAAGATGTATTAACTCATCAGTAAAATGGGGATAATACCTACATCATAAGCATGTTTTGAGAAGTAAATTGAATTAATGAATAGCATCTGTAAAGAATTTAGCACAATGCTTGCGATATAGGAAAAAAGTGAAAGGACAGATTCTTTCATAAATACTTGGAGGAGTGGGAGGGATTGCAAACATTTCTAGAGGCAAATTTCATAATATGTCTCAAAAGTCTTAAAAAGAACATCACTTTTGACCTCCATGTTCCACTTCCATGGTTTTTATTCATTCAGTCGACATATGCGTTCAAGGCCAGGTCCTGGATTAGGTACTAGATATTCATAAGTGTATGTGGCATGTCCTTTCCATCACTTGCTGCATCTATAAATGACTAATCAGGTCCTTAGTGAGTATGCCAAATATTTTAGAAAATTAGACCTGATAAATAATATGATGCTTTTTCATCCTTGGCTTCTCAAAATGATGCACAAACCTGAAATGAGATTGTATTTCAAATGAGCCAATGGAGTTTCTTTTTGGAACACTACAAATATAAGATCTCTTCCAAAAATAAATTTTGATGATGCTGACACAACCACAAGCCCACATCCCAGCAATTACCTTATGGTTGTCAAGTCACTGCCTTGCACTTAGTGCTTTCAGTTTCATTGAACTCAAATTCCATTACAGTAGTTGTTTTTTTTCCTAAAGAGTCTCTGAAGAAAATCTGGAAAGTTCCAGGACATTGTAGGGGTGAAATAAAAGCATAAAGGTCCAGCAAGAGATGGAGACGTAACAGATATCATTCCACCTAAACTGAGGAGGAAAAACAGGTAAGAACTCTACTTTCTCACCAAAGCCGCTTTCTTTCCAGCTCTAAAGATGTCTGCTCCAGGACACAGAGTCTAAAATAAGGTTGAGGACAGGAAGAGATGGGATTTATAAAGGTCAATTAGTTTTCTTAAAAATGACCAGCACCCAGATAGGCTGCAGCTGAGCCTGATTAGTATACCAGTTCAGCTGAAACCCTGGCGTTCTTGGGCAGCCTTAATGTCCTAAGTGTCTTACTTTTCACTTTATTTTCTGAGAAGCTTTAGGTTACAGAAAAGTCACATAGAAAATACAAGGGATTCCCATACACCCCACTTCCTTTCCCACACACACATCGTTCCTTACCAATAACATCCTACGTGAGTGAGGAACATTTGGTACAATAAATGAACAAATATCAAAGTATCGATACTAACCATAGTCAATGGTTTACATTATGGTTTCAATTTGCACCCATACTTTTACAGATTCTGACAAAATGTATAATGGCCTGTATCCGTCATTGCAAGATCACGCAGAACAATGCTCCAAAGATGCCCCATATTCTACCCATTCCTCCTTTCCTCTCCCCTCAAACCTATGACAACCACTAAACTTCAATTTTTGAAGAATAATGTTTATAGTTGCATATATTAATATTGAAGCCTTAATATATACTGGTCTGTTTTCTTTTTTTGGGTGCTGCTTATATATTCAAGATGTTCTTGCCCCTCTATTTGAGAATGTAGCAGGACTCCCCAGGATGGGAGTTTAATATTTTTTGTCTATTGTGTGGGTCTCCATCCACTGAGGTAACACCATATGCCAAGATGAACACATTCATATTCCATGGAAGCATGCCCAGGTGCACACTTTCCCACACATACCCCACCACCAATACTCTGCACCAGTGACCCTCCCCTGCCATGTTTGAAAAAAAAAAAAAAAAAGCATTTCCCCCATTATAGTTTCAACCACAATGTACAAATCCCTTTCCTTTAAAAAATATTGTGTAGTTTTCTGTGTACAAGTCCTTTACCTCTTTAGTTAAGTTTATTTCTAGATATTTGATTCTTGCTATTGTAAATGGAATTTTTTTCTTGATTTCCTCCTCAGATGGCTCATTATTAGTGTACAGAAGATTTTGCATGTGGATCTTATATCCTGCCACTTTATTGAACTTGTTTATCAGCTCTAGAAGCTTTTTTATTGATCTTTCAGGACTTTCTGTGTATAAGATCATGTCATCTGCAAATCCTCCTTTCCAACTTGGATGCCTTTTATTTCTTTTTCTTGCCTAAGTGCTCGAGCAAGTATTTCTAACACAATGTTACATAAAAGCAATGAGAGTGAGAGTGAGCATCCTTTTCTTGTTCCAAGCTAAGAGGAAAAGAATTTAACATTTCTCCATTGAGTGTGATGTTAGCTGTGGGTTTTTTATATATACACTTTATCATATTTAGGAAGTTTCCTTCTATTCCTATCTTTTGAAGTGTTTTTATAAAAAAATGATGCTGTATTTTGTCAAATCCTTTTTCTGCATCAATAGAGATGATCATGTGATTTTTTTCTGTCAATCTGTTAATGTAGTATATTACATTGACTGATTTTCTTATGTTGAACAATTCTTGCATACCAGGGATGAAACCCACTTAGCCATGGTGTATACTTAGTTTAATGTGTTGTTGAATACGATTAGCAAGTATTTTGTTGAGGATTTAGCATCCAGGTTCATTAAAGAGATTGATGTGTAGTTTTCTTGTGGCGTCTTTCTGTGGCTTTGGTATTAGGGTGATGTTGGCATCATAGAATGAGTTAGACAATGTTCCCTCCACTTCTATTTTCTGGAAGAGTTTAAGCAGGATTAGTGTTAGTTCTTTCCTAAATGCTTAGTAGAAATCACCTGTGAAGCTATCTGATTCTGGGCTTTATTTAGTTGGGAGGTTTTTGATGACTAATTCAAACTCATTTCTTGTGTTTGGTCTGTTGAGTTCCTCAATTTCTTCTTTTGTTAATGGAGGCTGCTTGTGTGTTTCTAGAAATTTGTCCATTTCATCTAAGCTATCCATATTGTTGGCATACAATTTTTTCAAAGTATCCTTTTATGATACTCTTTATTTCTGTGCAGTCAGTGGTGATATCCCCTCTCTCGTTATTTATCTTATTTATTTGCATCTTCTCTCTCTTTTCCTTATTTGTCTAGCTAAGGGCTTGTGTCACACTTTGGCAATTGTTTTTGAATTCCAAAAATAGATAATTGGATTATGTTTGTAAACCGGTCTGTTCCTCTGGGTATATTAGGTTATATTATCTTCAGAGGTTTCACTTTTACTTGATTAAATTATGACTAAGGCTTTGATTGGGCCATGTCAGTAGAACTTCGAATCCCCACCTCCTTGGTGGGTGGTTTTCTCACAGAGAAAATGACTCAGCAGAGGAGTTGGTTGGAGTTTTGATCCTGGAGCCCAGGAAGTAAGCACACAGAGAAACAGATACTTGAGGAAAGAGAGAAGGCTCCATTAGACACAGCAGAGGCCCCAAGAAGAGAAATGAGTCATTCGCCTGAAAGTTTACAGCTGGCCTTGTGGAGAGAGCAGAGCACCTGAGCAGGGAGAGAAACAAGCCCCAGAAGATAGACAAGACTTGTCCCAGCCTATGGCTGAGATCAGAAGAAGCTGAGAACATGTAGCCTTGGGAGGAGGAGGAAGGCTGAACCCTCACAGACATCACCTGCCATCTTTTGTCAACACATGGCAACAGACTCTGGCTGAGAAAGTATCTGTTATGGTACCTTGAGTCGGACTCCTTAGGGTCTTGTGACTGTAAGCTTCTACCTCAATAAATATCCTTTATAAAAGCCAACATATTTCTGGTATTTTGCATCAGCACCCTTTTAGCTGACTAATACAGAATTTGGTACCAAGAGTAGGGTAGTGCTTTTGCAATTACCAAAATGCTGGAACGATTTTATAAATGGGTAAGGGGTATTTTTTGGAGAAATTGTGAGATGTTTGGTAGAGAGGACCTACAGTGCTTTGAGGACACTGTTGATGGGGATATGGACAATAAAGAGACTTTATGAGGCATTAGAGGTAAATGATGAAACTGTTATTGGAAACTGGAAGAAAGGTGATCTGTGTTTTAAAATCACAGAGGACTTAGCAAGATTGACTCCTGATGTTTTATGGAGTGTAGAATTTGAAAGTGGCGAGCCTGGACATTTAGCAGAAAACTTTCTAAACTAAACTCAGAGAACGCGTCTTGGTCTTTCCTTGCAGCTTATAGTAAAATGCTAGATGAGAGAAATAGGCTGAGGACTGAATTGTTGGGCACAGAGAAAACAGAGGCTGATTCTGGAAATTCCAGTCCTCTGGAGGTCAGGCTCCCAGATGATGGTGCCCCATTTGAGAACTTAACTAAATTTGGAACGTAAATCAGGATTGAAGATTCAGTTATCTAGGAAAGACTTGTGGAAAGTCTTACTGTGTGATGGCTTGGACCCCTGCTTCTTGCATGTTAAACTAACAAGCTTTTTGTTAGAGCTGTATGGACAAAACCACTGTCAGCTTGGACTAAAAGAGACAAGAAAAGGAGAAATTGAAGAGGAAACTACTTTAAGAGGAAAATCATGGAAGCTGGGATCTGGAATTAAGGCATTTCTTTGGGCCAAGAGAGGAACCCCACCCATGCATACAGAGAGGGTGAGTTTGTCCTAGCAATTGAAGAGGGTGGATGTTCCTGCCCTTGTTCAGGGAGAGTTTTGCCAGCCCAGGGTACAGAGAGGGTGGAGCACATTCCCTAGGTATTAGGGAGGTGGAGGTCAATGCCCCATTTTCTCACAGGTGTGGGCCTATCCCCCATGGATTAGGGAAGGCCAGGTCACCAACTCGTTGCTCTGAAAGGGTTGAACCTGTATGCCAAAAGTTAGGGAGAATCTTTTCTTCACTTCACTGTACTAGAGGGGTTAAGACGGTAACTCAAAGATTGGGTAAAGTGTGGCAATCACCCTAACACACTTGGAGGGTGAGGTCTGGAGCTTGGTCACCACCCAGATGCTTGATGAGGGTGGAACCAAGAAAATGGCTGTTTGGGAAGCCTATGGAAAAGGTGGGTCCCCATGAGGCCCCAGGGAGAAGAAACCATCATCTTAAGAATGACTCTCAGACTTTAACATCTAATGAAGTATGCACTGCAGGTTTACTGAACTGTAGAGGATTCATGAGCCATGTTTCCCTCCCAATTTTTGCATTATTGTAATGCAAATGTTTATCTTTGTCTGTTCATTTGTGTACTAGAAGCAGATAAGTTATTTTGTAAGTTTAGAGGTCTACAGTCAGACGGGACTTTGCCTCAAGACAAACTATATTTCTTTAAACTGATTTGATATGAGTCTGTATTAGCATTGTACTGATTTAAGGTTTTTTGAATATTGTAATGACTTTTTGGAATCTGGAGGGTGGAGTGTAGCAGTTTGGCATTGTTTATGAATTCCAAAAAAGATTTTGGATTATGTTTGTAAACTGGTCTGTTCCTCTGGGCATATTAGGTTATATTATCTTCAGAGGTTTCACTTTTACTTGATTAAATTATGACTAAGGCCACATCAGTAGGACATTGTGTTCCCACCCCCTTGAGCTGAGCCCAGAAAGAAACGAGCCTGGAGAGAAACAAGACTTGTCCCAGCTGTGGCTGAGACTGGAAGAAGCTGGGACCATGGAGCCTTGGAAGGAGGAGGAAGACTGAACCCTCGCAGACATTGCCCACCATCTTGCATCAACATGTGGCAACAGATTCTGGGTGAGAAAGTACCTCTTGTGGTACCTTGAGTTGGACTCTTTAGGGCCTTGTGACTGTAAACTTCTACCCCAATAAATATCCTTTATAAAAGGCAACATATTTTTGGTATTTCGCATCAGCACCCCTTTGGCTGATTAATACAGTTTGTCAATTTTATTAATCTTCTCAAAGAACCAGCTTTTGGTTTTGTTAAATTTTTTTAGTGTTTTTTAAATTTTCAATTTCATTTATTTCTGCTGTAATCTTTGTAGATTCTAATCTGCTTGCTTTGGGATTAGTTTGCTGTTCTTTTTCTAATTCCTCCAGGTGTTAAGTTAGGTCTTTGATTTTAGGTCTTTCTTCTTTTTTTAATATAGGCATTTATGGCTATAAATTTCCCTCTCAGCACTGCATTTCCTGCATCCCATAGGCTTTGATATGTTGTGTTCTCAATTTCATTTGTCTCAAAGTAGTTACTGATTTCTTTGCAATTTCCTCCTTGACCCACTGATTATTTAGGAGTGAGTTGTTTAACTTCCATGTATTCATTCCTATTCTGGTTCTCTGCTGCTTATAAATTTCCAGCCTCATTCTGTTGTGGTCATAGAAATTACTTTGTATAATTTCAATCTTTCAAAATTCACTGAGGCTTGTTCTATGACCTAGCATGTGTTCTATCTTGGAGAATGATCCATGTGTACTCTAGAAGAATGTATATCCTGCTGTATTTGGCTGTAATATTCTGTATATGTCTATTAAGTCTAGATCCTATAATGTATTGTTCAAGGTCTCTGTGTCTTTATTAACCCTATGTTGAGATGTCCTGTCTAATGGTGATAATGGTGTATTAAAGACCCCTATTATGACTGCAGCAGCATCTATTTCTCCCCTTAGTTTTTCCAATGTTTGCCTTATGTATTTTGGAGCACCCTGGTTGGGTGCATAAATGTTTATGATGGTCTTTCTTCTTGATAGATTGCTTCTTTTATTAATATATATTGTTTTTCTTTGTCTCTTACAATAGGTTTACATTTAAAGTCTATTTTGTCCAATATTAGTATAACTACTCCTGCTTTTTTTGGGTTTTGTTTGCATGTAAAATTGTTTCCCAAACTTTCACTTGCAACCTCCTTGCATCCCTGGGTCTAAGGTGAGTTTCTTGTAGACAGCATATACATGGGTCTTTTATCTTCATCTGTTCTGTCAATCTGTGTCTTTTGATTGAAGAGTTTAATCCATTAACATTCAATGTTATTACTGTCAAAGCAGTACTTGCATTAGCCATTTTTTATTTAGGTTTATATATGTCATGTTTTGTTTTATTACTCTTAATTTTTTTAGTTATTCTTATTAATAATCTTCTTTTATATACTCTCCTCCAACCCTCTCCCTCCTGTATTTTCCTTTCAACCTGCAGAACTCCCTTTAGTATTTCTTGAAGGGCAGGTTTCTTGTTGAAAAACTCTCTTAATTTCTGTTTATCTGTGACTATTTTGAACTCTCCCTCATTTTTGAATGACAGCTTTGCTGGATGCAGAATTCTTAGCTGGCAGTTTTTTTCTTTTAGCATCTTAACTATGTCATACCACTGCCTTCCTGCCTCCATAGTTTCAGATGAGAAAATTATCACTTAATCTTATTGAACTTCCCTTGTATGTGATGGATCTCTTTTCTCTTTCTGCTTTCAGTATTCTCTCTTTGTCCTGAGAGTTTGACAACTTGATAAGTATATGTCTCAGGGTAGGCCTGTTAGGATTTATACTGTTTGGAGTGTGTTGCGCTTCCTGGACATGTACATCTATGTCCCTCAAAAGAGTTGGGAAATTTTCAGCCATTATGTCTCCAACACTCCTGCCCCTTTCCCTTCTCTTCTCCCTCTGGGATGCCTATAATGCATATGTTTGTGCATTTCATGTTATCATTTAATTCCTTGTGACCTTGCTGATTTTTTTCTATCATTTTATCTTCTGTTCTACTATCTGTGCAATTTCAGATGAATTATCTTCCCCATCACTAATTCTCTCCTCTGCCTGTTCAAATCTGCTGTTATGTACTTCCAGTGTTTTTGTTGTTTTATTTGGGGGGGGGAGGGAGTACTGGGGCCAGGAATTTAACCCAGGACCTCATATGTGGGAAGCCAGCACTCAACCACTGAGCCACATTGGCTCCCCTGAGTTGGTTTTTTTATTTCTTTGCTTTTTGTTTGTATGTTTTTTTTTAAGGAGGCACTGTGAGCAGAACCCAGGACTCCCATGAGGGAAGCAGGTGCTCAACAGTTTGAGCCACATTCCCTCCCTCCAGTATATTTTTAATTTCTTGCATTGTGCCATTCATCTTCATCTGATCTGTTATTTCTCTACAGATGTTTAAAATTTCTCCTGTATGTTCCCCCAGTGTCTTCTTTTTTTTTAAGATTGATTTATTTATTTAATCCCTCCCCTCCCCCCATTGTTTTGCGCTTGCTGTCTGCTCTCTGTGTGTTCTTCTGTGTCTGCTTGTCTTCTCTTTGGGTGGCACCAGGAACTGATCCTGGGGCCTTCTGGAGTGGAGAGAGTCACTCAATCTCTTGTGAGACCTCAGCTCCCTGGACTGCTGCGTCTCTTATTACCTCTCTTCTGTGTCTCTTTTTGTTGCGTCATCTTGCTGCTCTAGCTCTCTGCACAGGCCAGCACTCTACATGGACCTGCACTACGCATGGGCCAGCTTTCCTCTCGGGCCAGCTTGCTGTGCAGGCCAGCTTTCTTTTCACCAAGAGGCCCCAGTAATCAAACCCTAGACTTCCTATTTGGTAGATGGGAGCCCAATTGCTTGAGCTACATCTGATTCCCCAGTGTCTTCTTAATATTCTTTATCTCTTCCTTCACTTCATTGAGTTGATTCATGATATTTGTTTGGACATCCTTGATTTGTTTTTCCATGTTCTGCATCTCCTTCTGTTTTTTAGTTTGTTCATTAGGCTGGGCCATGTCTTCCTGTTTCATAGTATGGTTTGTAATTTTTTGCTGGTGTCTAGGCCTCTGTTTATCTTGATGAGCTTATTCAGGTGGTTAGCTTCTCTTTCTACTCTAGGGTTTTGTTTTGTTTTGTTTTGTTTTGTGTTAAGTTTCCTCTTTGACAATTGGTTCCATTTATTCTATATCCTTTTGTTGCCCATGTTCCCAAGAAAAAATATTATGAGTTTAAAGAAGGAAAGAACAGAGAAGAGAAAAAAAAAAATAGTAATAATAAAAACACAAGATGGAAAATGAACCTTAAAAGAACCAGGAAGAAAAAAATAAATAAATAAGTAATAAGAGTGAAAAATCTTAAAAAATAAAAAGGATTAAGAATAAAAAATGTGGAGTAAAAAAAAAGAAATAGGAAAAAAAGATAGAATAAAATAAAAGAGCAGAAAGTTAAAAAGAAAAGAAAGTGAAGCTCTAACAAGAGAAGGTAAACAAAAGAATGCAACAGAAGAGGAAAAATGAAAGAAAGAAAAGCAATAAGCTAAGGAGAAATTAAAGAAAAAAAGGAGAGGAAAGAAAAAAGCAACAACTAAAAAAAAAAACAACAAAAAACAGGCTTTCCTCTTACTCAGGCCATTAGCAATGGTGTCAGGCTGCTTGTGTTCACGTAAAGTACCCAGGTGTAGAGAAAAGAATAAGAAATAAAAAATAATAATAATAAAACAAATCAGATAACCTTAAAAAAAAATACCTCCATCTAAATTCCCTGTCCCAAGGCTGTTTGTCCTTCATCTCTGTTCCCTGTAGCTCCTGGGATGCTTCTCCCCAACCCTTTATCACTGGAACCATTTAGGCTTTGTCTTTTTTTTTTTTTTTTTTTTTTTTTAAGTAGGTACCAGTTATTGAACCCAGGACCTTGTATCCATGAAGCAGGAGTTTGACCACTGAGCTACACCCACTTTACCAGTTAGGTTAGCCTTCTGGAGACTTTTGAAGGCTTTTCCCCTGCCTCTACCTGCCCTCTTTTATCTCAGGCCAGTTAGGCTTGAGGTAAAATGTTTTGGCATTTCCTCTCCAGGCTTCCCTCTCTCCCCAGCTGGTAGGCACCTGTCAGCTTGCCCTCTCACTGCCCCATTTCTTCTCTTTCCCAGGGTGGGTGGGTCTAGCAGTCTGCCTGATCAATTCCCCCTTCCCTCTCCCTGGAGCTGTTTCAGCACCCACTGGTGACTTTTTTTTCCTATTCCACCCGCCCTATCATCCCTGCCTCCACACCTCTCTCCCCCTAAATTGTCTGGGTGCCATACCCCCACACTTGTTTGCCCTGCAGCTCCCCCACCTCAAGAGCCTGCTGGGTACTGGGAAGCTCCCCTGATATCTCTAGGAGTAGGGGAATTAACTCACTCTAGGAGCCTGGTGAGCACTGGTCTTACAACCAGGTCCCTTCCCTGGCTTCCCTCTCCTCAGATCCAACTTCAAAGCCTTATGTCCTATGGGTTCCCTAGCCGCCCGCCCCCCAACCAACTGGGTCTTCCCTCTCTAGGTACCTTTTCCAATTATCCCCAAGGTCCTGCGGCTTCCCTTCTGCCAGGTAAACCTGCCTACCTTCCCACAGTTTCTGGAGGAGGATTGCAGCCTGCCATTCCCTATTCCACCATCTTGGGGCACCCCTTTACCCATTTTTTAATTGGGTCATTTGTCTTTTCATTGTTGAGTTGTAGTATTAATTAATATATATTCTCAGTAATAAATCTTTATTGAATATGTGGTTTCCAAATATATTCTCCCATTGAGTATGTTGTCTTTTCATCTTCATGATAAAGTCCTTTCATGTACAAAAGTTTTTAATTTTGATGAGGTCCCATTTATCTACTTTTTCTTTTGTTCCTTGTGCTTTGGGTATAAAGTCTAAGAAACCACTGCTTAATACAATATCTTGAAGATGTTTCCCTACATTTATAATCCTGGTTCTTCTATTTAGGTCTTTAATACGTTTTGAGTTCACTTTTTTTTTAACAATTTCTTTTCTTTATTAAAGAAGATTTGGGTTTACAGAACCATCATCATGCATAAGATACAGAATTCCGATACACCACGTCACCATCAACACCTTTCGTTGGTGCAGAACATTTGTTAAAATTGATATTCCATTGTATGTATATACCACATTTTATTTATAAATTCATTGGTTGATGGACACTTGGGTGGCTTACAGCTTTTGGAAATTGTGAATAGTGCAGCTATGAACATCGGTGTGCAAATATCTGTTCGAGTCCCTGCTTTCAATTCGTTAGGATATATACTGAGTAATGGGATTGCCAGGTCATAAGGTAGGTCTATACTTAGCTTTCTGGGAAACTACCAAATGTCTTCCACAATGCTGCACCATTTTACATTGTGACAAGCAATGAATGAGTGTTTCTATTTCTCCTCATTCACTTCAACACTTATTCCCCATTTTTTAATATTTTCATTTTCATGATAAAGTCCTAGGAGGCACAAACGTTTTTAATTTTGATGAAGTCCCATTTATTTATTTTTTACTTTTGTTGCCTGTGCTTTGGGTGTAAAATATTAAACAATACTGCCTAATGCCTGGTCTTGAAGATGTTTCCCTACATTTTCTTCTAGGAGTTTAATAGTTCTAGCTCTTATATTTACGCCTTTGGTCCATATTGAGTTAATTTTTCATATGGTATGAGGTAAAGGTCTTCCTTTATTTTGCAAATGGACATTGAGTTGTGCCAACACCACTTCAGCTTTGTTGAAGAGACTGATCTTTCCCAATTGAAAAGTCTTTGCCCCCTGGTCAAAAGTCAGTTGGCCAGGGAAGCGGGTGTGGCTCAGTGGATAGAGCCCCCGTTTACCATATGGGAGGCCCGGGTTCGAGTCCCGAGGCCTCCTTGTGAGGGCACGCCGGCCTGAGCGGTGCGGTGGGCTGATGCGGCAACCTCACGGCAGGAAGCGGGTGTGGCGCAATGGATAGAGCACCCGTT
>JAQZBX010044809.1:0-21240 GCA_029593785.1 Cabassous unicinctus
GGGATCAAACCCAGGTCCCTCCATATGGTAGACGGACGCCGAACCTCTTGAGCCACATCCGTTTCCCATGAACCTCTCATCTTAAAGATTCTGTTTCTCAAGAACAAGTCTCGATACACAATAACAGTATCATGTTAACGATAAGGTTACGGAAAAAATACACCAAATGTAAGCTATGGACTACAGTTAGCACTAATATTTTGATGATGTTCTTTCATCATTTGTAACAAATGTTCCACAATGATGCAAGTTGTTGGTGGTGGGGTGATGTATAGGAATCCCGTATGTTACGCAAGATTGTTTTATAAACTCATAACTCCTCTAATTAAAAAACAAAAAAAGAACCACTCTCGGTATCAAAATCTGTATTAGTCAGGGTTCTCCAGAGAAACAGAACCAACAGGATATATATACACACACATGCACTCAAATATTGAGATTTATTATTGCATTGACTCACATGGCCATGAGAATTGGCAAGTCTGAATTCTATAGGGCAGGCCACAAGTTGGGAGCTCTGAAGAAGTTTTCAATGAATTGCCCAGGAGAAGCTGACTGGCTGAAGTAAAGATGGAAATTCTTCCTTCTGACTACTAAAATCACGAGTTCCCCTTTTAAGGCCTTCAGATGACTGGAGGAGACTCCACTCATTGCTGAGGGCAGTCTCCTTTGTTGATTGTAGATGTGATCAGCCATAGATGCAATCAACTAGCTAGTGATTTAAATTCATGAAATACCCTCACAGTAATCATCAGGCCAGTGCTTGCTTGACCAAACAACTGGACACCATAACTTAGCCATGTTGACATGTGAACTCAACCATCCAAGGGAGTATGGTTATAAAGGGTCCACAAAAGAAATCTTTGTGGGGTTGGAACTGTTCATAGCTTGACTATGGTGGTAGATACATAAACCTAAGTAAAATAAAAATTGTCTAGGACTGATACAATGAAATTGTCTAGGACTGATACAATGAAGTTGTATAGAACTGTTAAAATTGTGTGAAACTTTAAAAATACACACAGGAGGACAAGTAAAACTAGGGAAATCTGAACAAGATCAGTAATTGTATCAACTGTCAATATCTCAGACTATAGTTTTGCAAAGGTTGCAAGGTATTCTGTGTTATTCCTTACAATTCACTGCAGATGCACATGCATATCCAGAACCTAACACCTCTGCCCATCTTTCCCCTCCCCCTGCCCCATCAGCAGCATCTCTCCCACAGACCACTGCAGATGCTCAAACCTCAAAGGCTCTCACTCTGTTCTCGTGAACCCAAGGTCTATCCTCTACACGCGGCCAGAGCCATCCTTTTACAACGCACACGTTATATCATGCCTCAAAACCCTCCACAGCTTCCCCCTTGCCCAGACTACAAAGCTGAGTCCCTCTGCTGGCCCTCCCACCCACCCCCACTTTTACCTTCCACCTCTCCCCAACACACTGCCCACTCGGGGCCTCACTTCTCCCTCCACTGGAGCCCTCTCGCCCCTACCTCCTCCAGGGGCAGAAGCCCCAAGTCCCTTCCAGGTGGGCCCTGCCCCAACCACCCCTCCTCCTCCCACACTCTAGGCCCTGCTTCACTTTTCTCTCCACCTAGCGCCCTGTCTGTTACACTAGACCGTCGGCTGCGAGGTCAAGAACTTTGTCTCTCTGCTCCCCAATGTGTTCCAAGGGTCTGAATAGAACCTGGCTCACAGAAGTGGCTCAATAAGTATTTGTTGAATGAATGAATAACTGAAAAAAAAGAGGGCTGATGGGCAGAGGTTTGGCAGCTAAGGAATTATGCCATGCCCAGGGGCTGGGGTGGGGTGGGGTAGGGTGGGGGAAGAATGAGCAAGGGGTCAGGGGTGGCACACTTGGCAGCTCCTGGAGCAGCCCAAGAGAAATAAGAGGAACTTGGGGAGGGGGAGGGAAGGAGAGACCCGCACTGGTGGGGGATGGGGTGGGGCCTGGTGGGCTCTGCCTCGTGGCTCCTGCATGACCCAAGGGAAACAAGGGGCAGACGATGCCCTGCAGGCTGGGCCGCAGTGCTCCCCACCCCCATCCCCAAGGGGACTGGAGGCAGAGGCAGGAAGGCAGGTCACAGCTGGGGCCTCCCCAGGACCCATGGGCCAAGATTTAGGGGTGTCTGCCACCTGCCCATTCCTTCCTGTGTGACTCATGCTGTGTATGCCGCCGATGAGGGTGGGAATGGAGGCTGGGGTCTCAGAGGACGCGGATGCAGACTGCCGAGGTCACCTCCAAACCTCACATGCACAGCCAGCACTGAGCAGAGTCCCTGGAACGCATTTCCAAATCCCTCAGATAGCAGGGGTCCCCTTTCTAGCTATGTGACCTTGGCCAAGTTACTTAACCTCTCTGTGCCTCAGTTTTCTCATCTGAAAATCAGGGCTAATAGCTCCTAACTCAAGAGTGTCATGCTGATTAAATGATTTCATTCCTACAAAGTGCTTAGCACGCAGTAAACACTCAGTGAATATTGGCTTATTTCATTATCATTATGGCCCCCTGAATTCATATTTCTTTTAAACCCCATCATTAGCTTGTGGACAGTCCAAGTGTACAATTTTATAGCATTGCATTTTAGTATTAAAAGCTTTCAGTTTTAAAACATGGACATTTAAACAAAATCACAATTGCTGGAGCCAGTTTTGGCGCTGCTTTGATTTTTAATTTTTAATTTAAGAGGACCCTCAAAATGATAGGTGGTGAGACATCTCTCAGCTGCTAAGAAGGGGCCTGGCACACAGTAGGTGCTCAGTAAATTCCTGTTGGTCAGAGAACAACAGATTACAGGCGACCCCACTCAGAACAAATTCGCTGACAAGCGGCCCCGCAGGCAGCCCACTGGTCTGTGGGCTCCCATTTCTCTGGGAGCAACGACCACTGCCATCTGGGTGCCTCCCTGACCACACACACTCCCCAGGACACTGCCCACAACCACGGCCATGCCAGCAAAGAGGAAGAGATGCTGGGGGGTCCTGATGCTGAGACCCCCAATGCAGGCCACGGTGGGCCCCTCGCCCTGGGCGCTGGTGATGTCCAGCCCCAAGCCAGCCACCCCCCCTGCTCTGGCTCCTCACTCTGATTAATAATCAGTATCTCCCCTCTCCCAAGCGAGTTTCCCACGTTAATTCTTAGGACTCCCCAAGAAGAGGAGCTTTGGCCTTGACTTCAGGCCTGGCAACCTGACAAAATGTGATGGTATCAGCCAGAACAGGTACCTGGATGAATTTACTGCTTAATGAGATGTGGTTAATTTTCCCAGAAGAGAGATGACCATGACCAGCGCCAAGCCCAAGAGCTTCTTGGGCTCCGCGGGCATCAAAGGGGTCACGCTTTCTCCAGATTTCCCGACCACAGCTGCAGGCATCACACAAGCACCTGAGCTAACAGAGGACTCACCTCTGCCGAGCATGTCACTCAGGGACCCGTGACGGCTGATCGCACCTGCCCGTCCACCTGCTGGCCCAACCTGAGGAACGCCGTGCGGCCCAGCGGCCTGGGCCTGCTCCCCTGAGCTGGTGCCACACAGCTGGCCCTGCTGGCCCCCCGCTGTCCTCTCCCAGCTCTTCCGAGGGACCTCCCCAGCCCTAGCCCTGATCTCTCTCCTCTCCTCTTCCGGCAGGCATAAAACCAGAAGCATGTGGCCCACCTCCTAAGTATCCACTCAGTTCCCGCCTGTGAGTTTTATTTCCTAGGGAGACCTGGAGCCTCCTCAGGGTGGGGACCCGGTTTTATCATTTCTTAGTCCTTCGCGCCTGATTCACAGCTGTTATGCTAACGGCTCCCACCATCCCTGCAGGCTGAGCACGCCCCTGCAGGGCCTTCCTGTGGGTGCGCAATGTCCCAGCGAGGACACCAGGGCTCTGGGAGCTGCCCAGCTGGGGGACAGTAGGAATCACACCCTTCTCATCTGGTCTCAGGAGGAGGGAGGGGTCTCGGTGAGGACCCTGAGGGGGGTGGGAGTGATATGGGAGAAGATGGGGAGAAGGTTGGACTAGAGAAGGGGAAATGAAAGGGACTGTGGCCTGGAGGGGAGGGAACAGTGAGGGCTTGTGATTGGGTGTGTGACACAGGGATGGAAGATGCAGGACAGAGAGACACAGAGAGAGACAAAGAGATGGAAGCAAAGAGACACACGTATGACAAAGATGCAGGGACAGGCACAGGGTCAGTGAGAACGAAACATGGAGCGCGACAGAGGCTGGATCTCCGCGTGGCCAGGGCCGCGGTGCACTCTCCGCCGGAGTAAACCCAGCCTGGGCCCCTTCCCCAGTGTGCTGGCCCAAGAAGATGGGGAGGAGGGGAAGAAAGGGGGAGAAGGTGGCAGAGGGGGGACCAGGGGCCAGCCTGAGACGCCCCCGGTGGGTGCGCCCAGGTGGGCCAGCTGGCCTGTCCCCTCCCGGACCACATCCTTGAGCCACGTCCTCAGAGCAGCTCACTCCTGAGCCGCCACCTTGGCCAGGCTGGCTGGGTGGGAGGCGGCCCAAGGGCATGAGCAGCAGGGGAGGCTGGTCCAGGCAGGGCAGGGGCTCAGGGGGCACGAGCCACCCGAATTGCCTCCCAGTGGCAGCACAGCAGCCGCCTCCCCTGCTTCTGCTGTGGCAGCGGTATGGTGGGCGCGGGGCGGGTGTCGCCCTGCACACAGCGTCCTCAGAACCCAGCCGTGGCTGCCCTGAAGATGCCAGTGGGCGGGAGGGCGGCAGACTAGGGGGGGGGCATGGAGCAGTCAGACCCTTAAAGAGGAGCTTTACACAAAACCGATGCCAGCAGCCGAGGCTTCCTGGCACCTGCCATGCACCAGGCCTGCGCCGAGGCCCTGCACACCGCCCAGGGCCGCGTGCGCTCTGGAGCCAGAATCCGGGGGCTCTCAGCCGCTCGGCTTCCCTCTTCCAGCTGATTTTGGGCAAGTCACTCCGCCTCTGGCTGCCTCCACCCCTCTTCTGTGCAATGAGGATGACCTCGCCCGACTTCCCTGCGGCAGCGAGGGCCGCGGGGTGAGCCTGGCACGCCCAGCTGGCTGTAGGAAGGCTCCTTAAAGCCGGCCTCGCTCTCTGTGGTCTCAAGGCCTCTGGCCTGGAACAGAGCCCGGCTCAGAGCAGGGCCTCGACAGGAGCACGCGAGCAGGAGCGAGGCAGTGTACGTTCAAACCTTCAAGTGAGCACAAGGTGGAGAACTACCCCATGCCACAGAGGCGGACGTCGAGGCCCTGTTCCCAGGCCACAGAACTAGCGAATGGCACTGCCAAAGGTCAAACCCAGGACTCTCGGGAACCATGGTGCCATTTATCTTTAAACCTTTGACCCTGGAAATTTTCCGTATTTACAAGAGACATACAAAAACATACAACTGTCACTCACCTGAGCCAATGGTTCTAAACTAGGGGCAATTTTGCCCCCAGGGGACACATGGCAATATCTGGAGACATTCTGGGAAGTCACAGGTGGAAGGCAGGTGCTCCTGGCATCTGAGGTAGAGGCCAGGGACGCTGCTCAGCATCCTATGAGCACAGGCCAGCCCCCCACAGGGAACCATCAGCCCCATGTGCCTAAGCCCAGGCTCTTACCTGCCCCACCCCCTGGCCTGCTCTTGTGGGAAAAGGGGGTTGACTTCCATTACGATATGGAGAGCCAGGAGGGGCAGAAGTTCTCTATGAAGGATGATCTTGGGGTGACTTTTGATTAGAAGGGGGAGACAACAAAAGCTGTGCTTGTCAACACTCACATAAAACTGAGACGACATCATCTGTCTGGCTCAAAAGGTAGGGCTGCCAGATGGAGAGTACTGGGGGGATAGCGGGCCCCCAAATACCACCTCCCTTGGCACTGCACCCGGGGAGAACCCCTTTCAAGAAGCAAAACAATGGCCAGTGTTGCACCCCTTCACATTCTAGGTGACATCCTCCCACCCAGGAGACTCAATGGCCAGGCTGGGCAGGGAAAGGCGGGTGCTCCCCCCCCGCTCCCCCAGGGTTCACAGCCGCCATCTCGGGTCCTGGAGCCTGAGGGCCTATCTCGTCTGAGCAGGCTGCCTGAGAGGCCAGATTCACATGTCCCACTTCCCCGTGGGCACAGAGCAACTGCCAAGACGCGGGGGCTGGGGGCAAAGGCCGGGAAGGGCACCAGCCACAGCAGCCTCAGGCAGGACCAGAACGGACCAGCGTCACAGCTCAGGGAATCGGCCCTCAGCAGGTCCCATCTGCCTGCTCTGCCCAGACTCCAGTTCCCGAGGCCAATCCCGCTGCCCTGGTGCCAGCTCCTCCCTCCCCACTTTGGCAAATAGGCACTGAGCTCCCACCCCGCCAGGCTCCGTGCTTGGCACTTATCCACCACCACTGGACCGGCCCCCACACAGAGGAGATTCCTTTGAACCTCTAAGAGTTGTTCTCAAATCAGCCGATTTCACATAAAAACCTGAATCCCCAATCTCTCTTCTTTAAAAGAGCAGAAGGTCAGGTCCCTCTGGACCTTTATTCCTGCCTGGAGCCAAGTGCACCTGCCTCTTCTGTTGGCCACAGTCCCCACCCAGCCCCTTAGCTCTACCTGGTCCTCGTAGGTGTTCAGATTTGCAACCTCAGGAGTGTGAAGAGTATGAGGCTCTGAAATCAGCCCCATCTTAGCTAAAATGTCCTCACTCCTCTGAGCCTCAGTTTCTTCATCTGTAAAGTGGGAATAGTAGCAGTACCTATATAACAGGTGGGCAAGTAAAGTGCTAGTTTGCTGCCCAGAAAACCCTGGCTGTTGGCACCAATGCCATCGTAATTCCCATTACTAAGTAAGAGGTTGCTCCCGAGAAAAGTCTACAGAAACAGATGAAAGCACGGACAACTCCCCAAGACGATGTAATGAAGTGGAATGAACAGGAACTGGGGCGTCGGAATCCAGGTGACTCCGCAGAGGTGACCTGGCCCTGAACAATGAATAACACTGCCAGGCAGAGAGCAGGAAGCGTGGTCCAGCAGGGGGCAGTTTGTGCAAAGGCCGCGGGCACTGCCCACCACCCCAAGGGTGTCTAGGCCCAAGGAGGCCCCAGATAGTGGCATGGTGTTGGGAGAAGATGCACTGAGTACCACCAGCCAGGGGAGGCTGGGGTCCCTCCAGCCTCAACAGAACCTCCTCCCCCACCCCACCCCCCAAAAAACACAAAAAACAAAAGCCTTCTTGTCAGGAGGAAGTCCCTCTGCATTCACCCTAAAAATTTCCATAAGAACGCAAGGTTTAAAAACGACGAGGCGATCCCAAACCAGCCTGCCAGGAGCCCCCTGCCCCTCCCCAGCTTCACATGCCATCCAGGATGGCGAGTGAAACAGGTCAACGTGTCAGGGCTGGGTAACGCACTGAGAGCAAGTCTGGGGGGAAGTCGGCGAGGTGGGGGCTGGGGACCCAGGCCGTGGTTAACCCCGGCCACGCGGCCCTCCATTATGGCGTTAATATCTGCCATCTGCTCACGGTGCACTTTTACCGCAAGGGCTGATGGGGGCAGGAGGAGAAGGCAGCCGGGCTCCGGCGGAGAAGGCGCTCAGGAGCCTCCTCTCCTTTGTGAGGGCGCCTTGCTCGCCGCCCAGGCAAGCCCCCGGGAGCCCCAGAGGCGAGGGGAGGCCCCCAGAAGCACAGCCTCCCTCCTCCAGGCGCTGGGGGAGCCCGGGGAGAGGCCTGCAGGGAGAAAGGAGGGGAGGGGACGCCAAGCTGGGCAGTGACGACTCCTACAGGCCGAGCCTGGGCAGGCAGCTCCTCCCACAGCCTCCGTGAAAGCCCATGAGCCCCCCACCCCACCCCACGCCACAAGGAGAGAGAGGCGGCGGGTGCCCTCCCCCAGCTCACCACTGCCTGGAAACCACCCCCAGAGAAATCTGGGGTGACCAGCAAGGGCCACCGCAGCCTTGAGGGTACAAAGACTTAAGCCCATTCATACTAAGCAAATCTCTACTATTGATCAACAGGGAGGGAAACGCAAATGGCATCAGGCAGGTACTGGGGATGGGTGACGTGCCCAGATGGTGGCTAAGCAGAAGCAGCAGTACAGATCCCACGTGAGAGTTTATGTTTTTAATTTGGCAACTACTTCTAACACACACACGTACACACACACATCCCAAGCTGGTCAAAGAACACCGGTCAGTGGCTGGTCCAAGGATCTCCAGTCTGCAACCCTGGCCGTGGAAACTGTAATCCTTGCCCTTGGGAAGATCATCGAGGGAGGGGACTCACTGAGCAAGGTCAAACAAAGCTGGACTCAAATCCTGGCTCTGCCTCTTGTGTTGTGACCCTGAGTAAGTGAACAGCCTCGGGTCCCCTGCTTGTGAGCTGGAATAACGATGCCTCCACCTGGGGTTGCTGCGGGAAGTTACGCCAAGACGCCAAAAGCCCTAGTCTAGGCAAGGTGCTCAGCACAACTGCTGGCTGTTAGTCCTGCTGCTGCTAAGAGCGGAAGGGTTCCCGCTGGGTCTGGTGCAAGGTAAGGGAGAAGATGCCCCTCTACCCCCTGCCTGGTCCCAAGTGGCCTTGAGGGGGCGGGGCCTGTGGGGTACAGGTCATCAGCGTAAAATCTGAAGCTGGAAGTGCTAAGGGTGTGACCTACAGGTGCAACATTTTTTTTTCTCACACAGTGTTCAACATTTAAAAAATCAGACAATGTAGATTCATATAGACATCCAGATGTTCAGATTTCCCCCCAAAATAGGAAAATCTGGTCACGCTAAGTCCGGTGCTGAGCAATCTCCACACCTTTAGGTGAGGCCTGGGCTCTGCGATTTGCCACAATCCCCACCGCTCCCTACAGTTTCACACTTGGCAGACTAACTCGTGTGTTATCCACCTGTCCCACGGACATTTGTGGGGGTGAGCGCTGCTACAGCAGGAAAGTGATACATCTCACACTGTTTTCCCCTGTGCCGCTCTCTTCTCCAGAGCTGCCCTCTCTTCTCCCCTAGCTCCTCTGCCCATCTTTCCACCGAGGCACTGAGCAACCATGCCTCTCCAGGCCCAGGCAGCCTTGCTCTGTGCGGGAGTCAGGACTTGGCCCCAGCTGGTTTGCAATTAGCCAAAGAGCCTTCCTTGGAAAGCACCACACTTCTCCATCAGAAAAATTAATCAAAATGACACCTCGTGAACAAGATGTTTTGGCTCAGCAGAAAACAAACAGTGGTTTACAACAAATTAGTGAGGCCTGCCCCACGCCTCTGGGCACACAGGCCAAGGGGAGGGTCTGGCACGTTCGGCACAACCCTCGTGGCAGCCACTGGGCTGTGACCAGGCCCAGACCACACACCTGGCATGGTCTCCCCATGTACTTCTGAGGGCCCAGGGCTCAGGGCCTCCAGCTCCGTCACACACTTTGCTCCCACGCAGGCCTTTTAACAATTTCCAGATGTAAGGAGTCCCTGTGTGAAGGAGCTGGGCTGACAGCGATTGTAGGATCAACCTCCTCCTCGGGCAGGGTCTCCAAGATCCCAGCCCCTCGTCGAGGAGACCTGAGCCCTCTACCTGGAGCCTCTTTTCTTTCCTCTCCTTGCATAAGGGCCCAAGACCTGGCGAGGAATGGATTTCCAGTGAGCTCAGGGTACAGTATGAGATGTTCCTCTGGCTAGAGAAATTTACTCCTAACAAGTGAATCTTGTGGCTTGCAAGACACCCACGTGCCCTGCTCAGCTCTTGTGTTCAAGTCTCAACAAGATGTCCCAGACTCTGAACAGCAGCCTTAGCTCAGTGTAGACAGTGAATCCTACCACTTCTCCAAGGGAAGCAAATCTGATCAGGTCACTCTCCTTCTCTTAACCTTCCATGGCTCTCCATTCCCCTTAGAATAGAGTCCAAAAGGCCCTGTGCGTTCTGACCTTGTCTCTCTCTACTCTCCCCCTCACTCATTTGTTCAGTCAGTCTGCACTGGACATGAGCTCCATGAGAGAAGAGATCACAAGTCACTACCAAGGCAATATGGGATAGAGTTTAAAATGTGGTTTCATACCCTGATGCCCAGCTGTGTGACTTGGGTAAGTTACCTAACCTCTCTGTGCCTCTAATACCTCATCTGTAAAATGGGGATAAAAATAGCACCTACTTCATGGGGTGCTGTGAGGATTGACGAGTTGAGAACAGAGCTGGGCACGGAGCACGGCTCACTCTATCGGCTGCTGCCACGCTAACTACTCTCCACCGCGTGATTCGGCCATCTGTCCCAGGTCCCTCCATTGTTCACAGGCAAAGCTGGCTTTCCAGAGCAGCCAAGGCTCCCTAAAGCCTATACTCACCTCCTCTCAGAGTTCCAGTCTTTCTCTTCCTTTTTATTCCCATTGCCTCAGTCCTGCCCTCACCATTTTGCATCAAATCCCAACTAGCTCTCTGACAAGCAAAGGCTTTCATGACCTTGGCCAGGCCAGAAAATTTATAATTGAACTATCTGAGGCTTATAGAGGTTAAGCAACTTGTCCAAGGTCATGGAGCTAAAAAATGATCAGATGGGGTCTAGCTACAGTGGAAGAGAGATACCATTCTTAGTTAAAATCTGAGAATATCATAAGAATTGATAAGAAAGTATAATCTAAGCCTTTTCTTTTATGTAATACAGCATGAAAATGAGGATTTCTGTACCGTGAAAATACGCACATTGCAACATGGAAATGTGTGCGTTTCTGCGCCTCAGCGCTGAGTCCCCAGGGCACTGGGTTGGTGCTTGGTCTGTAGACTGACATTAAGTCTCTCAGGCTCAAGGTCAGAGGGCGAGGGCTCCCTAGAGATGGTCTATGGGTGTCCCCAGGCCGACTTCTCCACCTCAAGGGTCCCTTGAGACAGTAGAGTGGAAGGCAGAATCCAGCGTTGTGAGGCGTGGGCAGCCCAGGGGCGCCACACAACCAGGGCTGCCTGCCTGGCCCCTCGGGCCTGGCTCTGGCAGCTCTCCAGTCCGGGCTGGGGAACCTCAAGGGAAAGCGCGGAAGAGAAACCAAAGCTCTCTGAAGTCCCCCACCCAGGGCCCCTCAGGCTGAGGTGGAGCCTCAGGAGCAGGCCAAGGAGAAGAGCTCCCTGTGGAGTCTACCACCTTCGGTGAGGCAGCAAACACCAAAAGGAAGCATCCCCACCACCACCACCACCCCAGACATGACTTGAGACAGGGAAATCCGAGAATCCAGATGGAAGAAACGGAGAACTATCCGGGTACTCTAGGAGGGCCCCGCCTGCCCAAACAGCAGCTCCCAGGCTCAGAAATGGCCCAGAAAGACACAGCAGGGCGAGATCACACCAGCACCGACCCTGGACTTGATGAGTTCAAATCCCAGTCCCGCCACACACTGAAGGACCTTGGGCAAGCAAAGCAGCCTCTCAGGGCCTCCGATTCCTCCTCCGTAAACAGGGATGTGGACCAGCCCTACATCAGGTGCTCGCAATCCCACACGGGACGTGCCCACAGGGCCGGGGCTCGAGCACACCACCGCAAAGGCTGCCATCCTACAGGGGCCCTCCAGCTGCACCCTGCACCACCTCCCCTCACACAAAGCCCTCGTGGGGGCCAAGATCAACACGCGGGGTTGCCGAATGACTCACCACCCCCTGGCCAGGACGCGTTTCCTGGAACAAGTCACCACAGGTAGGCTGGGGGAGGGGAGGGGCTTGCCAAGGCCCCACAGGCCCCGAGTATGGCAGAGGCAAGAGGGTGCAGGTCCCGGCACGCCCCAGCCACACCCTGGTGGGACCCTGTGGCAGAAATGGGGTGAGGGGAAACCCAGCACTGGACCCCACCAACCTGGGGCACAGTGCCAGCTCTGACAAGACGTGACTCAAGCCTCAGTCTCCACCTCTGTGCCAACCCCAGGGGACGGTTATACAGGTTAAGGAAAAGTGTGCAAACCGCAGAGCCCAAGGGTCCATCATGCCCACTCTTAGGACACCTGCTGCAGGCCACGGGCAGCCAAGGTTCCCTGTCCTTCTGCCCCCTAACGTCCTTGTAAAACCTACAGTGAGCAGAGCACTGTGTGACTGGGGGCTCTAGTCACCCAGGAAATGGGCACCATAACTCGAGGTAGAAGACAAAGGAAGTAACTAACAACGTTATTGTTACTGCAAGGCAGAGAGATCAAGTTCATCTGGAGAAAGGGCAATCCCAGAAGGCTTCTCACAGGAGGCTGCATTAAGTTGGGCTCTAAAGGTTCAATAGGAGTTTCTAGACCATGAGATCTGTGAGGCTACACTAGATGCTAATAGCATACCACCCTCCAAATTATGACAACCAAAAATGTCTCCAGACATTGCCAAATGATCCCTGGGGGGGCAGAATTGCTCCCCTCCCCAGTGTAGAACCACTGGACTAGGTGATCAGGTGATGTGAAAGAAAGACAGGCCGTGTCTTAAACATCAAAGGGCTCAACTGCAGAATCGTTTTTCATCAGTAGAAGGGCAACAAGGATACTTCCTTCCTTTTGGAGTCATGGAGAGGATTCCAGGAAAGCAGAACTGCCTCTGGAAGGCTGGATGTGCCTCCACCTCCCCGCCTCCTGTTCTGCTAGAGGCTGACTCAGACCTTAGGAAGGAAGACCTGGCCAGGATACAGACGTCACCCTGAGTCCTTGGGTGCCAAGGACGGGACAGGAGGCAAGGGCTGGGTAACCCAAATGGACCACGGTGCTGGGCACACAGCAGGAGCTCAATAAATGCTGAACGAGTAAGTGAGCAGGCACAACACAGAAGCAAAGCGCAAGAAGAGATGCACGCAGGAAGAAAAAGACACTTCCCAGTCAGTCGGCCGGCCCTCCCTCAGCCAGCAGGGCAGACACCGCTTCCTGTCTGCAGAAGTGAACTGTGCCCTTTGAACTCCCGTTTCCTGAGCCCCTCGCCCCACTTAGGTCTGGGAAGGACGTGGGGAGGGGCTGGAATACTCACGTTCCTGAAGGAGGGGAGCCCAGAGGATCCCAGCCACCTCCGCAAGGCCCGTGGGAAGGGCCCGTGGTCCCGCTCAGCCTGCAGCACGTGGGCTTCCAGGAAGGAGACGTGGTGCCCGACCATCTTGACGAAGGCCTGGCGGGGAGAGGGGAGAAGGAGAGACGATGCCACATCTGCCACCAACTGGAGCACACTCCTGGCTGTGGCCCCTCGGCCTGCAGAGACCAACATGCCGTCCTCCCAGGGGGCCTGAGCATAGCAGTGACGGCTCTGGGGCGGCCCTGGCCAAGCCTCTGCTTGTCCCTCTCACCTCCTCCCCAGTGACCCTACTTCTAGCCTCCATTTTACAAGAAGGAAAACCAAAGCTCAGAGCAGCTGGGTCACCTGCCCAACATCACACAGCCAGGAAGTGCAGGGAGGGGACCCAGGGGCACACCTGTCAGATTTCAAAGCCTTTTCACTGAAAATGGATTTTTTGGAAATTGCCAAAGTGATCCCTTAAATAGTTGACTGATATATAATGGGGGGAGGGGTCTCAAACCCTGAAGCCTCTAGGGGCCAGGTAGGTAACAAACAAGGGAAGAGGGCCGAGGGGGTTCTGGGGTGGACCCAAGAGCTCAGTCCAGTCCAGACCGACTGCTCAGCTGCAGCCCTCAAGGGCAGAGCTTCCAATTAAAAAAGAAGACAGAACTCTGGAACACACTGGGTTAGAGTCCAGTTCTACCACCCACTAGCTGTGGGCACTTCATTTCTATTCGCCTCAATTTTCTTATCTGTGAAATGGGGGTGAGAATATACACCGTGCTAAGCTAGCTAGGTGCTTAGCGTGTACAGACAGCTCATAAACGTCAGCTAACATCATTTAACAGCAATAAGACAGTCAGGTGTTAGGAAAACCCTCCAGCATTTGTCAGCGTTTGCCGTTGGCCGTAAATCTCATTCGCCAGCCGCCTCCCGCCAGAATGCAAGTCCTGAGCGCGGTGCCGAGTCAGCACTGTTCGCTGCTGTAGCCCAAGGTCAAGCCCGGAGCCTGGTCTGCGGGGAAGGGCTCAGCTACACGGTGGCTGCCCGCCGAGCGAAGGGCTGACTGCCTGGCTGGCTGGCTGGACGCATCCTCAACAAAAAGACGCGGGCGGGTCAAGATGGCAGCGCCGTGCCGCCACGTCGGGGCGGGGTCGTGCCCCGGGCCGGGCCGCCGCCTCCGAGCAGGGCTCGCGCCGAGGCCGCGCTCTGCCAGCCAGGCCGGCACCCCTGGCGGTAAAGCACCGCCCGTCCTCCCCTCCCTCCAGCCGCGTCCAATCTTCCGCTGCCTGCGTAGTACCCGCCGCCGAGGGCGCGGAGGCCCGACGCGGCGCCCGCAGCACCGGCAGCCGCTGCACGCGGGGCTGGGGTGGCGCAGGGGAGAAGGGGGCACAGAAAGAGGGTCCCCAGCCACCCTGAACCCCTCTGACGGCTGGGTGTTGGGGTTATGGGTGATTTATTTATTTTTTCTCTTTAGTGAAAATGTACTACTTTTATAATCAGTTGGAGGATGGGAGAAAGGGAAAGAAGGGGGAAGGAAGGAGAAAGAGGGACAGAAGGAAGGGGGGACGGATGGGAGGGAGGGAGGGAAGGAGGAAGGGAGGGGGAAGGGAGGAAAGAGAGAAAGAGAAGAAAGCCCCATTGTTAAAAAAAAATATGCTTGGAAGTGCCGAAGGAATGGGAACGCTTCTGCTGAAGTCGTCATCGCCCCCCCCCTCCCAGATTTACAGCAGGGACCCTGCCCAGAAACGGGGCCAACCTTCAGCATTTAGGGGCACTCAGGACCATAGGCCCTTGCAATCCCAGCTCCACCACCTCCTACCTCCGTGGCCTTGGGCAAGTTACTTCACCTCTGTGCCTCAGATGCTTTTTCTGTAAAATGGGACTAATAACTGGACTTTCCTGCTGCTCAATAAATGTTCACTTCTATTATTAAAACTAATAAAGGGCCAAGTTTGGGCCTAAGAGGTCACCCTGTGGTTTCCAAGCCCTATACAGTAGGTCGCAATGAACTGAGAGCAGGGTGGCCTTGGGCTCTGGAGGTCCCTGGCAATACAGTGCCCCCGGGAGACTGGGAAGGGTGGGTACCATCCTCCGGATACCCATCCCCTTCAGCCTGTGGGCCACCACCACAATAGCGTCCTGACCGAGCACTTAACCCTGAGCCAGGCACTCGACATAACTCACTTCATCCTCACAATGATGCCACAAAGGACAGACAGTATATTCACAATTTACAGAGGAGGACACTGAGGCTCCAAGAGGTTCAGGGAGCTCCCAGAGGGGCAGAGCTGAGGCCCAGGCTGTCTGGCTTTGGAATCCATCCTCCCTGATACAACATTCTTATCAGTTAGGGTTCTTACCAGTTCCCTAAGTTTTATTCTTCAATACTCACACATTCCACACAGTTGGAAATATCTATTCTCCCATTTGCCTCAAACTCTGTCACTCTTTTGGTTCCCTTTAGTAGAGACCCCGCTACAGAGAAATCTCTCTTTACTCTAAGGCAAGCAACAGAGCAGAGGAATAGATTCAAGGCAGGTGCCATTTGGCCTCAGTGTTGGTGAGACTCTAGGGCAGAGTGGGGACTGTGGCAGCTGGACATTCATACCCCATTGAAGGGAACAGGGTCAACTCCAGCCAACTGCCCCAGGAGAGAATGGGGTCTGGCTGCTTGGCACAGTCCTGGCTCCTGCTGGCATCCAAGTCTGCAAGCTCCATCTAAAACACAGTAATGCTAGTGAAAACGTAAAATGGTGCAGCTGTTGTGGAAACAGTTTGGCAGTTCCTGAAAAGACTTGCCATGTGACCTAGGTTTTTACCCATATAAAAACACACATCCACACAAGAACAAAAATATTCACAATAGCCAAAAAGCGAAACCAAATGTCCATCAACAGATGAATGGATAAACAAATTGTAATATAGCCATACAATGGAATATTTGGCCATAAAAAAAGAATGATGTTCTGGTACATGCTACAAAATGGATGAACCCTGAAAACATTTTGAATGAAATAAGTTAGACCAAAGGGCCATGTACTGTATGATTCTATTTACATGAAATGTCCAAAACAGGGAAAGCCATAGAGACAGAAAGTAGATCAGTGGTTGCCAGGGGCTGGGGTGGAGGGAGGAATGGGAGTGACTACAAATGGGTCCAGGCTTCTTTCCGGGGTGTGAAAATGTTCTGGAATTACAATGGTGATGGTTGCACAACTTTGTGAATATAATGAAAACTGCTGAATGGAACACTTTTTTAAAAAGTCAATTTGGACTTTACCAGGGAAAAGAAACTAGCTGTCATCCCCTTGCACGGGCCCCAACTCCACGACTTGGCCCTACATGGTCAGTCCCTGCCCATTGCTCCAGCCTCCTCCCTTTCCTGGATCTTCACACCTGCCTACAGTGCCTGAGAAGCCTTGCTCTTTCCAGCCTCAGGGCCTTTGCACAAGCTGTGCCTAGAATGCTCCTTTATGCTTCCCTCCCCAAGCTCACTCCTCCATCTTTCAGGTCTTAGCATAAAGGTTATACTCTCAGGAAGCCTCCTCTATTCTCCTAGGTCTGGTGAGATGCCCATACTGGGTCTAATAGTGTCTCTCAAAAATTCATGTCCACCCAGGACCTCAGGACGTGACCTCATTTGGAAATAGGGTCTTTGCAGATATAATGAAGATGAGGTTATAGTGGGTTAGGGTGGGTCCTAATCTAACAAATGGCATCCTTACAAGAAAAGGGAAATTTGGGCACAGAGACACAGGGAGAAGGCCATGTGGCGGCGGAGGCATTGGAGCGATACGCTGACAAGCTCAAGCCATGGAACGCTGAGAGTTGCCGGGGGTACCCAGGAGCTAGGAAGGGGCCGGAAAGGACTCTTTCCTAGAGCCTTCAGAGGGAGTATGGCCCTGCTAACACCTGGTTTCAGACTTCTGGCCTCTGGAACTGCAAGATACCACACTTCTGTTGTCTGTGGCACTTTGCTACAATAGCCCCAGGGAAATGAAGCAAGGTCCCCGGCCTGCGCTCTGGCAGGGCCCTGGCGTACTCCCACCCGACCGGCTTCCTCCTCCCTCACCCCACAGGCCATGAGCAGGGACGGGGAGCTGGCCCCAGCTGTATCCCCAGCACCCATCTCTGCAGAGCCACAGGGAGCACTCCATAAATGTCTGATAACATTGATAAAGGTTTGGGTTCAAGAACCTGGCCAATCCGTCCACTACTGCTACCCCCGTTTTATAGATGGGGAAATGGAGGCTCAGAATTTGCTGTGGGTCACACACTATGAAGGAGCACCAGGATTTGAACCCTAGCAGTCCGAGTGGTGGTTCTCAACCAGGGGTGATGTCCCCAGGAGACATTCCTCAATGTCTAGAGACATTTTGGTTGTCACAACTGGAGAGAGGATGCTACCGGCATCCAGCAGGTAGAGGCCAAGGATGCTGCTCACACCCTACAGCGCACACGACAGCCCCCACGACAGAGTTATCCGGCCCAAAGCGTCAACAGTGCCGAGGAGCCCCGAGCTAGAGCTTGCACTCTACCCACTAGACTACTAGCAATTCAGTGGTTTCCTACTCAGCATAAAGGCCAAGTTCCTGACCTTGACATCTAGGTCTGGATAACTCAGCTCCTGCCACCCAGTTTCTCCAGGCCTTCCTTGGCTCATGTCCTGCCTCCCCAGAATAAATTCTCCACCCCTCAAAAGCATTCACATGCTGATCCCAGAACCTGTGAATGCTACCTTACACCTTACAGCAGGTGCAACTACATTAGGCTCTTTGAAACGGGAAGATTACCCAGGATTAGCCAGTGGGCCCAAGATACTCAAAAGGTCTTTAGGAGGAGGAGGCAGGAGCGTCAGCGTTAGAGAAGATGAAAGGACAGGGCAGAGGTCAGAGAGCAGGGAAGGTGCTATGCTGCTGCCTTTGAAAATGGAGGAAGGGGCCACAAGACAAGGAATGCTGGAAGCCTCTAGAAGCAGGAAGAGGCAAGGAAACAAATTCTCCCCTGGAACCTCCAGGAAGACCCAGCCCTGCGGACACCTTGTTTTTAGCCCTACAAGACACATTTTGGACTTCGGATATCCACAACTGTAAGATGATAAATTCATGTTGTCTGAAGCCACTGAATTTATGGTACTTTGTTGCAGAAGCAATAGGAAGCTAATGCAGTTATGCTTTGTTGCGTGTCTCTCCTGGCTGGAATGCAGCCGTGGACTGTACCCGTCTTTCTCACTGCTCTACACCCACAGTGGCGCATAGTAGGCCCTCAATAAATGTGAGTGGCCTGCAGGCTAAGGGAAGAATTGGGGTTCAGAGCTAGGCCAGCCCAGGCGAGGCAAGCACCAAGGCCACAAATCAACACTTTCTTTCCTCTGTCAAATGTGTGGAATAAAATGCAAATGAATCAGCTATTCCAAGGGCAGGGTTTTAATTATATTCCTGCCTCATTCTCTGCTGACAAGAATGTTAATTCTCTAACTCCAGTGCCAACTGTCATGCTCCCCGTCCTCTGCAGCTTGGAGGGACCCACATGTCCTCTGCCCAAGTGACTGCCACCAAACCGCAAGCACCTCCCAGGACCCCATGCTTCATTGTGGACAAAGCAGGAACTGTGCCAGGTCACCCAGGTCGATTAAGAGCCTGGGCTCCAGTGGATGTGGGCTGGAAGCATGGTGTCACATAACCAGCAGTATGACCCCCAGAAAGTAGTTACTTCTTGGAGTTTCCGCTCTTTCTATGGGAAATGGGGACAAGGAGGGCAAGGAAGAGGTGAAGATGGGGTGAGTCTTAGCCTGGTGCCCAGGTACTTAAGAGGGGAGTGGTGAGATAAGGCAGTGGAGGAGAGGCAACAGGGCATGGTGGGGACTGGGGCAAGTTGAAGAGCATGTGCTCCATCAGAGGGCAGCCACCACCCAGCTCTGCCCATTCTTGTAACGCCACAAGAACACAAACCAGGGGCTGTGTGTTCATTTCCCAGGGCTGCAGTAAAAAAGCACCATAACTGGGGGCAGGAAGGAGGCTAAAACAGCAGAAACATCCTCTCTGGAGGCCAGAAGTTCCAAATCCAGGGGTCAGCAGAGCCACGGTCTCTCCAAAGGCTCTAGGGAAGTACGCTTCCTTGCCTCTCCCAGCTCCTGGCAGTGTGCTGGCAATCCGTGGAGTTCCTTGGCTTGTAGCCGCAGCAGCTCGACCTCTGCCTCCACCTTCGCGTGGCCTTCTCCCCTGGGCGCCGTCTCTTCCGTCTTAGGACACCAGTCTTACTAGATTAAGGCCCACCCTACTTCACCATGACCTCATCTTCACTTAACTCATTCCATCTGCAACACCCTATTTCCAATAAGGGCACATTCGGAGAACTGGGAGTGTGGACTTCAACCTAGCTTTTGAGGGGATGCAATTCAACCCATAACAGCCAGGAAATGTCCTCTTTCTCAATTTCGGTTATCTCCACGTGGGGCTTATATATGTAAGAATTCAGTAAACTATACCCTTCAGATGTGTAGAATTTATGGGTACACATCTTTATACCTTTAAAAAGAAACAGATTAAAGTATTAAGGAAATATGGCTCCAGGGTTATCAGATCTGAATTTTCAAAAGAAGCGTAAAATTCAGATTTTTATATAAAGTATCCCAATTTTGAAATGTGGGAGACAAATTCACGCTGGTCATATGGTTCTTATACACCATGTGAGGGTAGAGCCCTCACCTTCACTGGGTCTAATAACACTGAACACACGCAAGGCCAGTGTCAGCATCTTGGAAGAGAGAACAAAAAAGCCAGAAAAAATTCAAAGAACGCTCAGGATCCTGGACACACCTCAAGCCGGTCCACTTTGGCATAGATGCCACTCATTTCCGCCACTTTGGCCTTAAGGAGTGGGATGTTTTCCTCCAAGATCTGCGAGGTATCACTCCTGATCTGCAAGAACAAAACAGTGCATCAGTCCTCTGCCCGCCACCGTACCCTCTTACCTGCCTCGGGGGTCAGGAGGGGTCTGTGCAGACCCCACGGACAACTAAGATGCCTGGGAGGCATCCTGCCCAAGGAATGGCCCAGGAACAAGCCAGGGTCCCAGCTGGACACCAAGCTCACCCCTTCTCAGACCCAGAACTGCCCAGACATTATGTACTGAACCGCAAATTAATGTTTCCCTAGACACCCAGCAACACCTGTCCAAGCTAAGTACCTTGGATCTCTAATCCATGACCGGGAGCCAAAGTAAAGAATCAAATCTCTTCTCTACAGCAGAGTCGAGATAATTGCATTGCGTTAGAAGTATTACTATTAATGGGCTAATAATATTCATTAATAATGCAACAAAAAGCACAGCTCTTGCACATCAAGGTGCTTCCTACCCACAGGCTCTGGGCTAAACCCGTCCCAGGCATCATCTCACTCATTTCCAGGTCCTAGCAGAGGCCCCAGCGAAGTGAGCCGTGCCTGGATTCCTGACCCCCAGTCATATAATAGACGTCGTTCATTTAAGCCAAAACATTTTGGGGTCATTTGTTACATGGCACTAGATAACTATAACATGGGATGACAACTCAGTACATTTTAATTTAATAGTTCTTAAAACTGTGCCTGTTTTCCCTTCGCTGTCTGCCTAAGGCTGTGAGACTTCTCTGTGGCTCTCGTGGAATTCTGCTCCATGGCCATTCAGAATGACACTTGCCCCTTGCCCCAGGCTTCCCGGGATAGCCACACTGCTATCTCGAGGCCCTCGTCCCATGGCTCTGCATGGCTAAAACTGGTCTCCTCCGTGCCTCTCCCCACCGCCACCCCAGCTCCCTCCTCAGTTCACAGCACTGCCATCTCCCCGGGCGCCTGGCTCCACGCCCAGTGTCCTCAGGAAGCCATTCCTTTCCCCTTCTCTGATCCCACAAGGTCAAACATCAGCCCTGAAAGGGTGGGATCCGACCTCAGGCTGCCTGGCCTCAAGCCCCCATCCTGCCCTTCTTCACCATGACCCCAGGCAAGTCCCCTTGCCTCCCTGTGCCTCAGTTTCCTCATTTGTAAAATGGGGATTGTACTAGTGCTTCTCTCACAAGGCTGCTGGAGGGATTCAATGGGATCATCTATGGCTAAACATGGCCCCAGATGTGCCTCCCGTGGTCTACTAAGAGTTAAGTGTTTTAATTTGACTTAACTTCTAATGTTAAAATTCAAGTGTGGGGGGTTTGTGGGAAGATGGCAGAGTAAGACTCTCCAGGAATCAGTCCCTCCACCACAACAACCATTAAGCCAGTAGGAACTGTCTGAGTCAACTATTTTGAAACTCCAGAGTCTAGCAGGACACTGTGCAGCATCCAGGGAAGAGCAGAAGAGGCTGGTAACCT
>JAQZBX010044810.1:9775-21352 GCA_029593785.1 Cabassous unicinctus
TTTCATTTCTTTCTGCTCTGATCTTTGTTATTTCATTCTTTCTACTTGCTTTAGGATTAGATTGCTTTTCGTTTGTAGTTTCCCCAGCTATGTAGTTAGGTCATTGATTTTAGCTCATTCTTCTTTTATAATGTATGTGCTGAGAGCTATAAAATTTCCCTCTCAGCAATGCCTTCACTGTATCTCATAGGTTCTATGTTGTGTTCTTATTTTCAATCATCTCAAGATATTTATTGATTTCTCTTGAAATTTATTCTTTGACTAAATGATTATATGAGTGTGCTGTTTAATGTCTATATATTTATGAATTTTCCCTTGTTCCTCCTCTTTTTGATTTTCAATGTTATCCCTAATCATCAGAGAAAGTTCCTTGTATAATATTGATCCTGTTGAATTTATTGAGATCTGCTTTGTGGCCACCATATGGTCTATCTTGGAGAAATGATCCATGAACACTTGAAAAGTATATATATCCTCCTGTTTTGGGGTGCGATATTCTTTATATGTCTATTACGTTTATTCTGTTTATCATATTATACAAGTTTTATGTTCCTTTATTGATCCTCTTCCCCAATGTTCTGTCCAATTCTGAGAGTGATGTATCGAATCTCCAACTATTATTGGAGAGATATCTATTTCTCCCTTATGTTTTGCTGTATTTGCCTCATGTATCTTGGGGCATCCAGGTTAGGTGCATAAGCATTTATGATTGTTATTTCTTCCTGGTGAATTGCCACTCTATTAATATATAATATCCTTCCTTGTCTCTAATAGAAGTTTTGCTTTAAAGACTATTTCATCTGATGATATAAGTATAGCCACTCCATCTATTTTCTGATTGGTGCATGCATGCAATATCTCTTTCGATGCTTTCACTTTCTATCTATTGGTATCATTGGGTCTAAGGTGAGTCTCTTGTAGAAAACATATTGATGTCTCATATTTTCATATTCATTCCTCCAGTCTGTGTCTTTTTATTGCGGAATTTAATTCATTAACATTCAATGTTATTACTCTAAAGGCAGTTCTTCTTTCACATATTATGACATTTGGGTCTTAACTGTCATTATTATTTCCACATATCTTTTGACCCATCTAGGTTACTTTTAGTGATACAATCTTTATTTCTAGACTCTCTTCAAAGCGTCTCCCTCATGTCTTTTCTTTCAGGCTGTAGCAATCCCATAGTTTTTTCTACAAAGCCAGTCTCTTTGTTATAAACTTACTCAGTTTCTTTTAAAATGTGAATATTCTAAACTTACCCTCATTTTTGAAAACCAAACTTTTGGATATAAGATTCTTGGCTGGAAGTTTTTCTCTTGCATTTTCTTAAATACATCATACCACTGTATTCTTAATTCCATGGTTTCTAGTGAGAAATCAGCAATTAC
Organism: Cabassous unicinctus; assembly: GCA_029593785.1. Classification (NCBI taxonomy): domain Eukaryota; kingdom Metazoa; phylum Chordata; class Mammalia; order Cingulata; family Chlamyphoridae; genus Cabassous; species Cabassous unicinctus. Next base: position 11,167 of record JAQZBX010044810.1, read on the forward strand.
TCTTATTGGGTATGCCTTATATATAATGCATCATTTTTCTCTTCATATTCTCAGATTTCTCTCTTTGTCTTTGGCATTTGACATTCTGATTACCATGCATTTTGGAATTGGTCTATTCAGATTTTTTTATTTTTAATTTTTTTTATTGTGGGTAAAAATCAAAATTTTCACAATACATACCAATATTTGTAAAATGATAAATAAACATATATGCTTATATGTGAATTTGCTTACATAAACATCATTTATATATATATAAAGGTGCTTAGATTACCCAAATATTACACAGAAATTACAGGGATTCCCATGTTCGCCACCACCCACAACATCCCACACAAACATCGTTCATCAGTGTGGCACATGACCCGCAATGGATATACACATCTTGGGGCATTGCCACCAAGTATAGACCACAGTTCACATCATAGACCACACTCTCTCCCACACAGTTCTGCATGGTATATGCTGATATAAAATGGCCTATATCTGTCATCTCAATGCAACTCAGGCCAATCCCAAGTCCCAAAAAAAACCCTGTATTTCAACTGTCCTTCCCCTCCCTGCCCCAAAAGCATCCAGTGGCAACCAGCTCCACCTCACTGTTATAATTTCTTCCATTGCTTGAATCACAATATGTCTACAACAGAATACCATTAAGTCCACCCTAGTCCATAGCTCTTCCCCCAATCCTGAGGGGACTGGGATGGTGATGTCCACTCTATCTCCAAGTGAGAGAGCACTTATATCCCATGGATACTGTGGATGTGATTATCCTGCCTGTAGCTGTAGGTCCTCTCCATTCCCTGGGATGGCCATTGCCCATCGTCATCTCCTCACCTGATGACTTGGATGAGTCCATTGAGCTGTAGGGTAAGAGTTGCAGCTCCACCGATATTCCAGGCACAGCTGGCACATACGTAGGACAGAGGCTCCAGTCTCTGGCAGTACACATACAAACTCCAGCATCACATATAGGTTTGAATAGCAGGGACTGATGGACCATGTGCAGGAAGGACTTATTTGAGTCCAACTCTGTCACTCTCAGGAGCACAAATTCCAAAGAAGAGCCCACTAATAAGGCATCAATTTCTGGGGTATCACCCCTTATATAGGACCTGGGTGTCTCCAGAGCCCTCAGGATCCCCTCTGTGTGGGGTGATATCCACTTTGGTGATCTATGATATCCTACTGAGGTGTGCGTGTTACCTCTGGGATGATCTCCCGACTCTCTTTGAAGTCTCTTAGCCACATGAACTCATTTCTCTTTACCTGTTCCCCCTTTTATTCAAGGTCTTTTTCCAATTGTGTTGCCAGTTGGCACTTGGTATTAATCCCTCGTTGCCAGGGAGGCTCATACCCAGGAGTCATGTCCTATGCTGAGGGGAAGGTAATGCATTCATATGCTGACTTTGGCTTAGAGAGAGGCCACATTTGAGCAACAAGGAGGCTCTCAGGTGGTAACAATTAGGCACCACATAACAGTGGGCTAAGTTTAAAATACAAGAGCAAAGACTCATAAGGCTAGTCATCAATAACAAGAACAGATCAGTGGGTCATCCTTTTTTCCCAGACACTGCCACTGCAATCCGGGGACTGTTGCTTCTCCCTTGGAGAATATGGCAGAGATCTCCAGGCTGGGAATTCAGATTCCCTCATTTATTGAGTAATTGTCTACCCACCATGACCATGCCCCATCCCTTGATCATTTGAACAATTTTATATATCTTTCATGTATATTCAGATGAACTTACTCCCATGAATCCACCATCCCCGACACCCCACCACCAATGATCCTCTGCATCCCCCAATGTAACCCTTCTGTGATCCAAATCTTCCTTGATCATGAAGCCCATATAAAAACCAAATAAAATTAATAGGAAAAAGAAATAATAATGATAAGCTTAAATGCAAGAGATAAGTACAAGGAAACTCAGAAGAAAGAAAAAAAATCTAAACTAAAAATAAAATATAATTAGCGGATTGGGACATTCCAAAAAATTGGGAAAAAAAGAAAAACAAAAATCCCTTTTTAAAAAAATAATTATTTTTTTCCTATATTATCGGATGTCCAGTGTACTGTGACACCTGCTCCCTCTCATTCCCCAGTGTCTCCCAAATTTTCATTTAATTTTTACAGAAGTTTTAGGTCAAAGCTAAGTCACACATGGAATACTAGAAACTCCCACATACCCAACCTCCCTCCCCCTTCTCCATCCCATATTAAAAGCTTTTTATTTTTATGGATGTTAACATTGTTATAACTGTTATACAGATAGTAAAATATAGCAACTAAACATTGTCAATGATTTACAGTATAGTTTACAATCTAGACGGTACAGTTTAATAATTTTTTATGATATTTACCATGTCCTGTGTCCATTACTGTAAGGTAATGAAGAACCTTTCCCATGACCGCTAAATACCCCATTTGATCTTTACTGTTCCTTCCCCCCATCAACCTCGGGCATATGACACTCCCTTGTCTTGACTCATGGAATGACATGATTCATAGTTACATGCCCTGGGTATTCCAACCTGCCCTTCCTAATCTACCCACCTGTCAACCCTGCACCACCAAACCCAGTAATATCACTATCCACCTGTCCTATCCTTCAATATACAACTATAATCTATCCCTTTACCATTGATTATGTCCATATGGGTGATGTCTCACAACCTTCTCTTCTCTTTCTCTCCCTTGTTAACCTATCTTTCAGGCAATGGTTGTCAGAGACTGCTCACTTTCCTCAGCTCAAATCAGTGAGGTCATATACTGTTCATCCTTCAATGTCTGGCTTGTTTCACTCAACATAAGGTCTTCAAGATTCATCCACATTATTCTGTGTGTTAGCACTTTATTTCTTCTTACTGCTGAGTAATATTCATTGTATGTATGTACCACTTTTGCTTATCCATTCATCTGTTGATGGGCACCGAGGCTGATTCCAACTTTTGTAAATGGTGAACAATGCCTCTATGATCATTGGTGTGCGTATATCTGTTCGTGTCTTTGTTTTCATTTCTTCTGGGTATATACCCAGTAGTGGAATTGCTGGATCATAAGGAAGTTCTGCTGTTAGTTTTCTGAGGAACTGCCAAACTGTCCTCCAGAGTAGCTGGGCCATTCCACAATCCCACCAGCAGTGGATGAGGGTTCCCATTCCTCCAAATCCTTTCCAACACTTAGAGTGTGATGTTTTTTTTAATAACTGCCATTCTGATGGGTGTAAGTTGGTATCTCATTGTAGTTTTGATTTGCATTTGCCTGATAGTAAGTGATGTTGAACATTTTTTTCATGTGCTTTTTAGGCATTTGTATTTCTTCCTTGGAGAAGTGCCTTTTCAGGTCACTTGGCCATTTTTTAATGGGTTGTTTGTCTTTTTATTTTCAAGGTGTATGATTTCTTTATATATGCAGGATATTAGGCTCTTATCAGATTTATGGTTGCCAAATATTTTCTCCCATTGAGTAGGCTGCCTTTTTATTTTCTTAATAACATCCTTTGAGGTGCAGAAGTTTTTAATTTTGAGGAGATCCCATTTATCTATTTTTTCTCTTGCTGATCATGCTTTGGCTATGAAGTTCATGAAACCATTTCCTATTACAAGGTCCTGTAGATGCTTTCCTACATTATCTTCCAAGGTCTTTATGGTTTTGGCTCTTATATTTAGATTTTCAATCCATCTTGAGTTGATTTTTGTATAAGGTGTGAGATCGCATTCTTCTCTCTTCTTCTGGATATGGATATCCAGTTCTCCAAGCACCACTTGTTAAAGAGGTCATTCTCTCCCAACTCAGTGGGCTTGGTAGCCTTGTCGAATATCAGATGACTGTATATGCAAGGATCTATATCAGAACTCTCAATTCGATTATCTTGGTCGGTAGGTCTATCCTTTGTGCCAATACCATGCAGTTTTGATCACTGTAGCTTTGTAATATGTTTTAAAGTCTAGTAATGTGATACCTCCTACGTCATTTTTTTTTTTCAATATGTCTTTGGCAATTCAGGCCTTTTGCCTTTCCAAATATATTTTGTGGTTAGTTTTTCCAGTTCCTTAAAATACACAGTGTTGATTTTTATTGGGATTGCATTAAATCTGTAGATTAGTTTGGGTAGGATAGACATCTTGATGATGTTTAGTCTTCCTATCCATGAACAGGGAATATTTTTCCATTTATTGAAGTCTTCTTGGATTTCCTTTAACAGAGTTGTGTAGTTTTCTGTATATAAGTCCTTTACATCTTTAGTTAAATTTATTCCTAGGTATTTGATTCTTTTAGTTCTATTGTAAATGATATTTTTTTTTCTTGATTTCCCCTTCTGATTCCTCGTTTTTGGTGTACAGAAATGCTACTGATTTTTGAGAGTTGATCTTATAGCCTGCAACATTACTGCACTCCTTTAGAAGTTCTAGAATCTTTGTTGTAGATTTCTCTGGGGTTTCTGTGTATACGATCATGTCATCTAAAAATAATGAAATTTTTACTTTTTCTTTTCCAATCTGGATGCCTTTTATCTTCTTTTCTTGTCTCAGTGCTCGAGCAAGTACTTCTAAGGCAATGTTAAATAGGAGTGGTGATAGTGGTCATCCTTGTCTTGTTCCTGATCTCAGAGGAAAGAATTTTGGATTTCACCATTGAAGATGATGTTAGCTTTGGGTTTTTCATATATTCCCTTTATCATATTCAGAAAGTTTCCTTCTAATCTTATATTTTGCAGTGTTTTTATCAGAGAAGAGTGCTGTGTTTTGTTGAATGCTTTTTTTGCATCTATAGAGATGATCATGTGATTTTTTTCTTTCAGCTTGTTTATGTGGTGTATTACATTGATTGATTTTCTTATATTGAACAATCCTTGCATACCCAGGATGAAACCCACTTGGTCATGGTGTATAATCCTTTTGATATGTTGTTGTATGCGATTAGCAAGTATTTTGTTGAGGATTTTAGCATCTAGGTTCATTAGAGAAATTGGTCTGTCATTTTCCTTTCTTGTGGTATCTTTGGTTTTGATATTAGGGTAATGTTGGCATCGCAGAATGAGTTAGGCAATATTCCTTCTACTTCTATTTTTTGGAAGAGATTAAGTAGAATTGGTGTTAGCTCTTTCCGGAATGTTTGGTAGAATTCAGCTGGAAAACATCTGGTCCTGGGCTCTTCTTAGTTGGGAGGTTTTTGATGACAGTCTATCTCTTTACCTGTAATTGGACTGTTGAGCATCAATTTCTTCTTTCAACAATGTAGGTTGTTTGTGTTTCTAGAAACTTGTCCATTTCCTCTAAATTATCATTCTTGTTGGCATATAATTTTTCAAAGTATCCTCTTATGATACTCTTTATTTCTGTGGGGTCAGTAGTCATATCCACTTGCTCATTACTTATTTTGTGTATTTATATCTGTTCTCTCTTTTTCTTTGTTAGTCTGGCTAAGGTTTTGTCAATTTTATTGATCTTCTCAAAGAACCAGCTTTTGAATTTGTTTATTTCTTCTAGTGCTTTCTTATTCTCTATTTCATTTAGTTCTGCTCTAATCTTTGCTATTTCCTTCTTTCTACTTCCTTTAGGTTTAGTTTGTTGTTGTTTTTCCAATGCCTCCAAGTGTGCAGTCAGGTCTTCAATTTTGGTTCTTTCTTCTTTTTTAATATATGTATTTATGGCTCTGAACTTCCCTCTCAGGACAGCTTTGGCCTCTTCCCATAGGTTTTAATATGTTGTGTTGTTTTCATTAGTTTCAAGGTAGTTACTGATTTCTGTTTAGATTTCCACCTTGACCCACTGTTTGTCTAAGAGTGTGTTGTTTAACTTCCATATCCTTGTACCTAACCTGTTTCTCTGGCCCTTAATGATTTCCAATTTCATTCCATCGTGATCAGAGAAATTACTTTGTATAATCTCAATCTTTCTGAATTCATTGAGAGTTTTTCTGTGCCCTAGCATGTGGTCTATCTTGGGTATGAGCCATGAGTACTCGAGAAGAATGTAAATCCTGTTGTATTTGGGAGTAGTGTTCTGTATATATCTATTAAGTCCAGGTCCTCCAATGTATTGTTGGGAGTCTTTGGTTCTTTGTTGATTCTCTGTCTAGTTGTTCTGTCTAATGATGATTATGGTGTATTGAAGTCTCCCGCTATTATTGTGGAGGCATTTATTTCTCCACTTAGCTTATCCAGAGTTTGCCTCATGTATTTTGAAGCACCCCAATTAGGTGCATAAATGTTTATGATTGTTCTCTCTTCTTGAGAGATTACACCTTTTACTAACATATAGTGCCCATCTTTGTCTCTTACAATAGTTTGCATTTAAAGTCTATTTTGTCTTATATTAGAATAGCTACTATTGCCCTTTTTTGGCTATTGTTAGCTTGTAAAATTGTTTTCCAGCCACTTACTTTCAGCCCCCTTGAATCCCTGGGTCGAACATGGGTTTCTTGTAGACAGCATATAGATGGATCATTTTTCTTTATCCATTCTGGCAATCTGTGTCTCTTGAGTGGTGAATTTAATCAATTAACATTCAGTGTTATGACTCGCAATGAATTTCTTTCTTCAGCCATATTTTCTTTGGATTAATGTATGTCATATGTTGTTTTGTTTCTGTTTTTGTCTTTTTAGTTGTTTTTAAACTCTCCTCCAAGTGTCTCTCCCTTGATTTTTCCTTTCAACTTGTAGAACTTCCTTTAATATTTCTTGAAGTGCCAGTTTCTTATTGACATACTGTCTTAATTTCTGTTTATCTGTGAATATTTTGAACTCTCCATCATTTTTGAATGCCAGTTTTGTTGGATAGAGAATTCGCAGCTGGAACTTTTTTTCTTTTAGTACTTTGACTATGTCATACCACTGTCTTCTTTCCTCCATGGTTTCAAATGAGAAATCAGCACTTAATCTTATTGTGCTTCCCTTGTATGTGATGGTTCTCTTTTCTCTTGCTGCCTTTTTTTTTTTTTTTTTACTTTTATAAAGGGTATTTATTTGCGGTAGAAACTTACAGTTACAGGCCCTAAAGAGTCCAACTCAAGGTACCATAAGAGGTACTTTTTCACCCAAAGTCTGTTGCCTCATGTTGATGCAAGACATCTGCGAGGGTTCAGTTGTCCTCTTCCCTCTTAAGGCTCTGTGGGTCCAGCATCTTTGGATCTCAGCTGTAAGCTGGCATAAGGCTCATCTCTCTTCCCAGGGCTCCTTTCTTTCCAGGCTCAGCTGCTCTGTTCTCTTCACAAGGTCAGCTGTAGACTATCAGGTGAATGACTCTATTCTCCCAGGGGCTCTAGCTCAAAACCAAGTTCTATCCTCTGCCGTGTCTTTTCCTGTGTATCTACCTCCATCTTCTCCCTGAGCAAGTCTTCGTATATATAGCCCATAAAGGGACGGTGGGGACTCAAACTGAATCACCCTAATGACATGGTCGAATCAAAGCCCTCATCTTTATTTAACCAAGTAAACAAAGCCTTTGAATTTAACACAAAGAGTATCACACACAGAGAAACAGACCAGTTTACAAACATAATCAATATTTCTTTTTGAAATTCATAAATATCAAACACAATGGGTGTGGAACATTTGTTACAATTGATGAATGAATATGGATGCATTATTATTAACTAAAGTCCACAGTTTACATTAGGGTTCACTCTGTGTTGTACAGTCCTATGGGTTTAATTTATAATTTTTGGGAAAAAACTTCGCACTTAGAAGACAGTTGCAAAAATAATGCAAAATCAGTACGGAGAACTCCAATATATCCCCTACCCAGACACCCGGATTTACCAACTTTTAACATTATGCCACATTTGTTAAATCATTCTATATCTCACTATATTTCCAAAACATTTGAGAATATGTTGCATACTTCATGCTCCTTGAACACTTAATACTTCAATGTATATTTCCTAAGAACAAGTATATTCACTTTTGTTATCAGGGTCAAGAAAACTGAATATTGATTTAAAAAATATATGGTCTATACTACATTTTTTTTCAATTGATCTTATAATGTCCTTTTAGGCATCTTCTCTTCCACTATTAGATCCAATCCCGGATCATGTATTGCATTCAATTATTGTCTCATTAGTCTAATTGTGGAAACAAACAACAAAATTTCTCATGGAGTTAACTAGAATACAGGTCAGCAGAAAATAGAATGAGGTTAGAGAATGGAAAGCTGACGGTTAACTTGTGCAGAATTGGTAAAAAGGACATGTGTTAATTTCAAAACTAAAAATAATATGTGACTGTATGACATAGTAAAACCTTACGTGAAATATGTATGAGTGATATACTTCAATAAATTAAAAAAAAAAATTCCCAACTCAACCACTCTCAAGAATACAATTTTGTGGGAGCAGTCACATTCACAATGTTGTGCTACCCTCACCACCATCCATTACCAAAACTTTTTCATTACCCTAGAGACCCTGCACCCATTATCCATTAACTACTATCTCTCCCCTGCCCCCTTTAACCTGTACTCTACTTTTTGTCTCTATGAATCTGCCTATTCTAGTTATTCTAGTGGAATCATACAGTATCTGTCCTTTTGAGTCTGACTTATTTCACTTAACATGGTATCTTCAAGGTTCACCCAAGCAAGTATCATGTATCAAACTTTATTCCTTCTTACAGCTGAATAACATTTATCCATCTGTTGGTAGACACTTGAGTTGTTTCCACCTTTTGGCTATTATAAATAATACCTCTATGAACAGTGGTATACCATGAGCCATTTTTTTTTAATTGACTTTTTCTTTTTTGGTGTACAATTCTGAGTTACGCCCCACCCCCCCAAATCCCCACGCTTGCTGTCTGTGTCCATCTGCTGGGCGATCTTCTGTGTCTGTTTCTTGCCTCTCTTCTCATTTTTCTCCTCCTGGCTTCACCAAGATTCAATCCTAGGGACCTCCAATGTGGGAAAGAGGCACCCCATCACCCACACACTTCAGTTCCTGGTTCCTGGTGTGTCCTGCCCTGGCTTTCCCCTGCACCTCTTTTGCCGCGTCATCATCTTGCTGCATGGTTTGCTGCACATCTGCCAGGTCTGGCTCACCACGCGGGCCTGGCTCACCTGCCCACCTTCTTGGTAAATTTTACCAGGAGGTCCTGGGGATCGAACCCAGGCCCTTCCATACAGCAGACGGATGCCCAACCTCTTGAGCCACATCTGCCTCCCATAATCCACTTTTTACATTGAATCTATTCCATGAATATCTTTCCATGCCCATATATGTAGATTGCCTTGTTCTTTCTAATGAATGCATTTTATTCCACTGTATGTCAGTATATTTTCCACAATTATAAATTGTGCAGCAATGAACATCTTTACAAACAGATCTGTAGACATTCGTATGGGGGAGTTTTCCTCTGCATCACTGACTCCTTCCTGTGCCTTTTTCCCATTTGCCATGCTGATAATTCCAATAACTAGACACCTCTTGAAGCCTTACCCTTTTCTTCACTATCAACGCAAGGTCACTCATCATCTCCTACCTAGACTACATCAGCCTCAAACTAGTCTCCTTGCCTCTAGAGTGAGGTTTTTGAAACACAAATCTGACGATGTCACTCCCTTCCTTAAAACCTTTCAATGTGGGAAGTGGATGTGGCCCAAGCAGTTGAGCTCCCATCCACAACATGGGAGGTCTCGGGCCCAGTTCCCAGTGCCCCCCGGAGGATGAGCAAGACAGCGAGCTGGTGCGACAGGCAGGCACGGTGAGCTGATGCAACCAAATGACACAACAAAGAGACACAAACAGGAAATACAATGAGACACAACAAACCAGGGAGCTGAGGTGGCTCAAGCAACTGAGTGCCTCTCCCCCACACAGGAGGTCCCAGGTTTGGTTCCCAGTGCCTCCTAAAGAGAAGACAAGCAGACACAGAGCACATAACAAATGGACACAGAGAGCAGAGAGCGCAAAAAATGGGGGTGGGGAACAAATAAATAAAAATAAATCTTAAAAAAAAAACTTTCAATAGCAGCCTAGCACTGTCTCTTGCTGCCTTCAGTATTTTCTCTTTGTCTTGAGCATTGGATATTTTGACAAGTATATGTCTTGGAGTTGGCCTGTTGGGGTTTATATTATTTGGGGTGCACTTTGCTTCCTGGATCTGCACATCCATCTTTCTCAATAGGGTTGGGAAGTTTTCAGCCATTATTTCCTTCAACACTCCTGTTCCCTTTCCCTTCTCTT
>JAQZBX010044811.1:0-21247 GCA_029593785.1 Cabassous unicinctus
TACATGTATGCTGGATCACAAGATAATACATTAAAGAAACTTGTCTTACCTGTATTTCAGAAAGATGGGTTTATTTAGGCCACGAATATTTAGTGGATGTCTAAGGTGTGCCTGGGCCTGTGCTAGACACAGCTCATTATTTACCAGGTGTGCAGAAAGAGAATAAAGGCAGACTAAGGGCATATTTCATCTTTTATTTGGAGTTATCACCAAGAAGTACGATTGGAAAATGCTCCAGTTAAAGATGAAAAGAAAAGTAGGTGACTGGATAGAGCTAAAGACTAAATGGGTCCAGAAACCTCTAACATCTGGGAGGAAATTTGCTAATGAATTTCCTTCTCAGTTTTCAGTTCTCTCCTCAAGCTTGTTTGAAAATTGCTTCACTTCTCTCTCCAGTTTGTTGTGCTTTTTCCATGATGCCTGTAAGAACGCCTGTTAATTTCCTGAAACTACTGACCAAGCACCTATAAAACATTATTTGGAAGAAAATGAAAGAAATCAAATTCAATCATTTTGAAAGCCCTTGACTAAGTGTTGGGGCCTATGGGGTAAACTTCTGACCTTCCTCTCACTGGTGTGCATTGAAAGCAATTACCTGAATTTGTCCTGGAGGCCTGGGGAGAGGGGGGAGCAGCAGCAGCAAAACACCTGGCTACAACCACATTTCCTGCAGACAGCTTACTCTTCCATTTTGACAGCTTCCTGTCCTACTGTAATTTATAACCTTGGATGCGAGAAAAGATTTTTCAGCAAAGATTGTGACTCTTGAATTAAGACGTTTAGAAGTTGACTCTTGAACAGGGAATAGATCTTTAGGCAGAATGTACTTGTACATTAACCAGTGTAGCGGCTAGAAGACCACCGTGCTGCAATGAACCCAAATTTGCTAACATTTTATTGTTAGTGGCACAGAAGACTAAATTAGAATGTAACTGCCTGAATTAAAGTGAGCAAACACGCCTTCTACCTCTGTAGCTAGGTAAGAGCGGACAAACAAGAAATGTAGCTTGACGGTCAACATAGTCCGCTGCTTATGAATATAATCAACTCATTTCAGACTCTTTCTATTGGAGAAGAGTTGGAATAGATTTGTCATGATGCCTATGAATAGGCTGTGAAGCCTGAAATAAAAGTATTTTCATCTCCATTAAAATACCCTGCTATATTCTGTTTAAATACACTTTAAAGACATGCCCTGGGAAGCTTAGATAGTAACTTCAAATCTTTTCCGAGAAGCACATCTACTGTCCACACTAAGTGTGTGAGTCAGCTATGGTTGCTAAGAGACCAGAGCTTTTAAATTAGTTCTACCTTCAAAGGGCAAGGTTAGGAAGGAAAAGCCACTTCCTCCTAATTGGGAAAAATAAGGTATGCAGTTTAATGCTAAGCAGTAGAAAAAAGTCACTATTTGTTTCAGGTTTTGTTTATATGCTGCTGAAAATCATCGGAAACCATGTATCCACTAATTCCTGGCAAAATGTTTTGAACCAAGGGAACACTAGCAAAGAAAAACAAATGTTTATTCCTTGATTAAATATACGCAGATAGTCAGGCTTTATTTCTAGGAAGATGGAGAAATTATCAACATGTTAAGCTCATAGTTGCTTTAACCTTCTCAATTCAGGGACCTTCACTTCGCCATATACTTAAGTCTTCTGCCCTCACATTCACCTTTCAAAACATAGCACTGCCTGGAACTTTCCCACTGCTAAAATCCGACTCTGAAGTCCCTCTCTCAGTACATTACTTCCTATTGTTATGGTTCTCTCATTCTCTCACTCTTAACCACAGGACTTGATGGGAAGTGGCAAGAAGCATCACAATTGACTCTCAAGTTTCCACCTTTCTCATTGAGGAAGATTGCAGTAGACATCTAAGATAGGGAACATGGAAGGAGCAGATTTAGGAGGGGAAAAATGATGAGTTCAAGTTTAGATATAGTTAGTTTAATATGCCTGTGAGACAAAGAGCATGCATTCAGGAGGGCGATGGTTATACGCACCTTGAGCTCGGGAGAGAGATCAGTTTGAAACCATTGGAACACAGATAACGAGGCCATAGCACTTGGTCAGGTCATCTATGGAGAGTAACAATGAAAAGAAGGCGGCTCAGGGCCAGTCTCTCAAGAACTCTAGAAGAGTTGATGAAAAGGGGAAGGGGCTTGAAGAGCGGCCAGAGAGGCCTGGTATATATAAACCAAAGAGAAAGGAAGTGGACAACAGTGTCAAAGGTAGGTGGCGAGCTTCAAGTCAGAAGTCTGAAAGGTGTCCATTGGATTCAGCAACATGGAGCTCATCAACCATGTTGGTAAAAGCAGTTTCAATGGTGTGGAAGGCATGGAATGAGAATGAAGAGTGAGAGGAAAGTAAAGAAGTGGAAATGGCAAGTAGTGAGCATTCTTTTGAAAAGTTTGGTTGAGAAGGGGGAAAAATAGGGCAATAGTTTGCTGTGAAAATGGGATAGAGTGAAGAATTTTTAAGTAGTTTGAGAGGCTTAAATAGGTCTGAGTGCTGATGGAGAGAGAAGACCTGAGATCCAGAGCATGGGGGAACCAATGCTTAGGGGAGACTTTTTGCCATTGTAAACCCTTTTGTAAATGTGGTGCTGGGCAGTCAATTAAGTTCCTGTCTAAGAATTTCTATTTCCTCTTTGAAAGGAAAAGCAAAATTATCTGCCGAGTTTGTGGTGAAGATAGAGGGCTTGCGTGGCTAAATGCCAGGCTTCCTAGCTATGGTTTGAGCAGGGCTCCAGCTCCATTTCTTTGTCATTCTCTCAGCCCTCCTCTTCCTCAGGAGTCACAGCTTTGTCCATGGAGGAAAAATGGTGGCAGCAATGGCAGGCTTTACATCTGCACACAAGAGAATGATGAATGTTCTGCCCAGCTTGTCCTAGTTTGTTTGATGGATGGGTCTGGGAGTAAAGCAAGTACTCCTCAAACCCAATGGGTCGCCAATGGAAAGAGGATATTGTTTGGAAGGTATGATAAAAGAACCGATGATGAGAAAGAAAAAAGAAAAAAAAAAAAAGGAGAGTCTACTATAAAGAATAAAGAAGGGATGAAAGGATGAATGGATCCTGGAAACATTGAGAAAGAAACAACAAAAACAGAATACCTATAAAAGAATGAAAATTAGGCTAACATCAAATTGAGATTTTAATTAGTTTAAGAGATAGGACTATCCAAACTGCCTTTTGTCTTCTTGAGTGGGCTTTGGTAGCTTGTGATTGTCAAGGAAAGTGTATTTCATTTAGAATTTGCTGGCATAAAATTGTTCCTAATATTCCCTTATTATTCATTTACTCTCTGTAGACTTTGTAGTGATGCTACCTCTTTCAGTCTTGATCTTGGTAGTATGTGTCTTCTCTCGTTTTTAACCTGACCAGTCTGGGGAGAGATTTATCAATTTTATTGATCTCAAGGAACCAGCTTTTGGTTTTTCTGTTCTGCTTTCACTTTCATTGATTTCAGCCCTGATTTTTTCTTCTTTTTTTCCTGTTTACTTTGGGTTTAATTTGCTGGGTTTTTTTTCCAGTTTAAGGTAAAAGTTGAGACCTTGTTTTCTAATATATGTATTTAGTGCTAAAACTTTCCCTTAAGTACTGTGTTATCAGCATCCCACAAGTTTTGGTATCTTGTGTTCTCATTTTCATTACTTCCAAATAATTGCTTTTTGATTTCTTCTTTGACCTAAAGGTTTAGAAGTGTATTAATTCGTTTCCAGAAACTGGGAAATTTTCCAGATATCTTTCTGTTATTTGTTTCTCATTTAAATTCCATTATAGTCAAAGAACATACTTTGTACCATTCGAATCCTTTTACATTTATTGGCACTTGTTTTCTGACCCAGAACACGGTCTATTTTGGTAAGTGTTTCATGTGTACTTGATGCTGTTGTGTGGTGGTTTGTTCTATAAATGTCAGTTAGGTCAAGTTGCTTAATAATGTTTATGGCTTCCCTTCCTCTTCTCACATCCCCACTCCCCCAAATTACTTCCACTCTGCCACCACCAGTAAGCATACTTTTTCTCTAAGAAGATTTGCTGACTTAGATAAGACATCACGCTTTACCTGGCCAAAGTATAGTCCTGATACAGGTAAAATACATATCGTGAATAACTATGTCAGTGTCCATGAAAGTCTTCAAAGCGAAAGGAAATTTTGTTATAGTACCAATCTCTGCTTTCTATAACTCAGTGTTTAGCTTTATTCATCACTCAGCTCTTTTGCTTTATGATTATCTGAGTGGTACATAAGGTAACCATAGTTACCAGAATAAAGCTTCTTTCTTGTGTGAAGGCAGAGGCTGAATATGTTTGACATGTTACTCATACCTCTACATCTTAAGATTGTTTAACAAATTGGGCTTGTCTCCACTGCACTGCTTCAAATGGCTTTCGTCATTATTTGAAAGTCATGTACTCCTTCATCTGAAGTACCTACTGGTTCAATACTTGTAATGCTTCCTTGATATCATATTTAGAGGAAATTCTCCTCCTGCCCTATTGCCTGATATGTTCCCCTCCATGGAATTCATTTCCAAGTAAATAGTCTAAAAGTGGTTTTATGAGCATTTAAGAAGTAATCCTCTGGCACATTAATTTTGAAAGTATTAGATGACAGCAAGAATAGAGAAAGAACAAATCTCAAGGCTGACATTTTCTACTCTCGGAAAAAGAAGACTTATCTGCAGCTTCTCAGAAAGCAGGGAGATGGCCATTCATTTAATAATAGCAACAAAAATATAATGATTGAGTGCCAGATAGTACATTACCCAAGATACATAAATTCTCATTTTAAACACAAAAGCCTTGTAGAGAAAAATTTTTTTTTTTTTTTTACTTATTTATCACCTTCATTAAACATCCTAACTAATAAGTCCGAGAGGCTGGAGTCCAAGTCAAAAAAGTCCCTGTTCTTTACCATGCATCACTTTACTGCCCTGCTTTAAACAATCTCCTGAATACCAATTTTTTAAGCTACATATTTTTAAAGGCACTGAGCTCATTAAAGAAAAAAACTTATCCTTGGGAGATCTGATTATATCACAAAGTCATGGTAGACTTTTGGCTCATAATTAATTTTTCCCCTGCTTCTGAAATGTGGACAGGTCTCGATCTTGTTTCCTCTTCTATTACTACAATGAACTACTGAATGCATTTTGTTGCCATTTTCACAGAGGTGCCATATGTAAGAATCGGTTTATATGTAATACTTTATCAAAGCAATGACTGACGTTTTCACAGGACGTTACCTTGCTACAATCCTCTCTTTTTAAAGGACTCGAGAGAACATACAGTGTTGTCCCAGCTCAGCCCACAACTAGCTGAGTGAACTAGGGCCCAACCTCATTTTCCTCACTTATAAAAGTGAACCAGTGATACCAGCCGCACTGGGTTTTGTGAGAACCTGAGGAGAAAACCTGGGTAAGCGGGCTATGCAAATGGAAATGCCCTTTACAGCTGTTATATGCTTTTATAATTGCAGCTAAATTTGGAGATGCTTTCCCTGTTTTATTGTTTTCAAAACATAGTGAATGCTTACCTGGCAGGGGAGATACCGTGATCATGAAGGTGGTTTTTCCAGGGCGAGGCTTATCCATTGCACTCCGGATGTGCTGACTCCTGCGATGTCCCCAAATGTGGGAAACTCGACTGCATAATTCGTGGTAGTGGGGGACTGCGTTCGCGCTCTCCCCTGTAAAAAAAAAAAACAAACAAAAAAACAGTGAAATTGAATCATGACTCCAAATGGTGATTCACTCAAGTGTTTTCAACCCACTTTCCATGCGAACCCAAGAAACTCTGGGTTCTGACATGTTTTAAAACAAATTATGCTCATGGTTAGTACCCTCCCATCTCCTTCAGATTCGACCTGAATACTATACCAGGGGAGAGAGAGTTGAGGTATGAAAAAAAAAAAAAAATCAGACGCATCCCAAAGCCTAAAAATATTGCCTCAAAAGTCATTCTTCTCTTTTAAAATGAGGTATTTTGAAGACAACAACTGGTGACAATCATCACTATTGTCCAAGGACAGAGAACATATACTAAAACCCCAAAGGGCACTGAAAAATATTACATGCAAATAAAGTTAACACCTTAAGGATTCAAAAAGGTCAAGAACTGTCAAGACCATTATCAGCAAAGCAAAAGAAATTTTTGAATTGTCAGCCTCTGAGACCATCTATTAGGATCAGACTCTTGTTGGGAAACTAGACCAGTGATAAGATTTCTCTCTTTAATGCTTTTGACCTGAGGCCACAAACATAGGTCACTGCGACTTCTTAACTGTTTCTGAGTTAAGGCACAGCAAAAATCGAAGAATTGACTGTGCTTCTGAATTGTGGGGTTAGGGGGGCTTTGAGCCACGTTAGTCCGACTTCCAGGAGAGGAGGCACGGCAGGAGATTGAGTCCACCAATCTTGCTAACATAACGAAGCCCCGTATATGTTGGGTGAGCTTCCATGGTTGAAAAGATGCCTCTCTGTGCCGGGAGGGTGACACATTGCAGCTCCGTGTGCAGAGGACAGGGATGCTCGCGTTTGAGACCCTCCCTGACCTCTCCCTACGCGTTTCTTCTTTTGGCTTTGCATCTGTATCCTTTTACTCTAAACAAGACCATAACCACAAGTACAGCACTTTCAGCGAGTTCTGTGAGGCCAGAATTTCAGCCCTGAGCTTCCAGCTGGTGTCTGAAAGGCAGTCTTGTAGAGGATTGCCCTTAACCTGTGGCATCTGACCTTAACTCTGGGTAGTCAGAATCTAACTGCATCGTAGCTGGTATCTCAATTTGTTTCTGCCTACACAGTTGGTGTAGCAAGTTACCACAAACTTAGTGACTTAAAACAACACAAAACTATACCTTATGGTTCTGGAGGTCAGAGGTCCAAAGTGAATCTTAAAGTGCTAACATCAAGGTGTTGGCAGGGCTGGTTCCTTCTGGAGGTTTCAGGGGAGAGTCTGTCCCCAGGACCCATTCCTTACCTCTTCCAATTTCTAGAAGCTGCCTGCATGCCTTAAGTCCTGCCCTCGGCACTCCAGTTTCTGCTTCCTTCCTCACTTAGCCCCAACCTACTACTGACCTTGAGTTCTCTGCCTCCTCTTATACCCTTGTAATTTCATTGCGCCCACCTGGATAAGCTCCCACTTCAAAACCCTTAACTTAATCACATCTGCAAAGTACCTTTTACCATATAAGGCAGGGCTTCTTAACCCTTTTTGTTCCAGGGACCCCTTTGCCAGTCAGGTGAAAACCACAGACCCCTTACTAAGTCCACTCTATACTGTGTGGTATTTAATAAATATATCACACCCGCACCAACACGTCCCCACAAGAATAATGTTTTGAATTTCAATTCAAGCTCACAGACCCCTGGTTAAGAACCCCTGACATAAGATAACATAGTCTCAAGTTCCCGGGATTATGACATGGCCATCTTTGAGCGCCATTTCTAGCCACTAACTTTATTGTTATTATTTCAGGGTTTGATTTGTCAAAGTAGAGTGTGGGAGGTGAGGTCACTGAAAATAAAGGGAGTAAAAATTTCCAAAGATTCATTTTCAAGACAAAATTAACAAACTTGTTATCTCAACTAATAATTTGGTTGGAAAATTGCCAAAAAGGCCTCAGAACTGTATCTTTGGGGTTGCTAGCCACATTTGGCTTTCTTTTCTTTTTGGCCTACCAGGGTAAGGAGTTCTTTCTCTTTGCCAGTTCATTCTCATCTCCTTAGGAAATTTTCTTTTGTAATCAACCCCTCTCTTTTTGTCATCATAATGGCTCTTCTCTTCTATTAAAGAGTTCCATGTTTTTCCTGTGATGTTACCTGACTCTCTCCTACAGTTCTGGACCAATCTTCTCATGTTTTCTCTCAGCCAAGCTCTTAGAAAGAGTTGCATGCAACAGCTGTCTCAGTTAATACATTTTAATATTTTACTACAATAAACAATCATATGTGCAATAGTTATTATAAGTAAACTTTTCCTAATTACTTAAAATCTGATTGTATTACTTGTTGATAAATTAATATATTTTTTTCTGAAATATTTTAAAACCTGATTTTTTAAAATCCTGGTGTTTTCTGCTTTGGTGAAAATGCACACTTGAAGGTAATCAATGGCCTCCTTAACCACCAACCAAACGCAATAGCCATTTCTTTGTTCTTTCTGGATGTTCATTACTACCCATTTGCAGACTCAATTTTTTTTCCACATGT
Source organism: Cabassous unicinctus (assembly GCA_029593785.1). Classification (NCBI taxonomy): domain Eukaryota; kingdom Metazoa; phylum Chordata; class Mammalia; order Cingulata; family Chlamyphoridae; genus Cabassous; species Cabassous unicinctus. Next base: position 8,217 of record JAQZBX010044811.1, read on the forward strand.
GGAGACCATTTGTAGTAGGTTAGGATACTGTTTAGCAAATATTCACCTACCCCCTCTCCTCCCATCCTACTTCTGTGTGAGAAATAGTATTCTCATTCCCCCATTGATGTTGGACTTGGCCAATAGAGAGTGGGCAGAACTGAAAAGTAATGTATTCAAAGGCTAGGCCTTCAGAGACCTTGAGTGCTTCCTCCCACCCCTCTGGGATTCTCCAATACCTGTCATGAGGAGACTGTGCTCACAGAGCTGCTGGCCCTACAGCCTGAGCCCTGGAGTGAGACATGTATTACAGAGCTGCCCCAGCCAACCCACAGATCTTCAGCCTGAAGCAGAGTCAACCCTGCCAATCTGTAGACCATGGGTGTGAGATTGGAGATGGCTCCACGTAAGGAACTTCCAGCATTTGTGTCTCTTTGCCTAGAGACTCTCTCTGGTCATTGGAGCCCACTCTGCCCATGCTCACACAGGCCAGATATGCTGGGAAATGTATATTCCTGGCAGTAGTCCTCAACCAATGACTGCCAGGGATTGCTATGTAATACTCAGCTCTCTAACCCCTTGGGTGGGATAACTCTAAGACTCATGTTCTATAATGGCTTCTAGAGTATCCAAGAATTGAGCTCCAGCTTCCTTAAGGGGTAACTTGCTTGCTAACACACTCTTTACTGGCTATCTTTTCTTCCCGGTATCACTTGCCTACTTTTCCACCATTTCTTGGGATAGTCTGTGAAATAAATGACTTCCACTTGAATCCTTGTCTAAGAGTTGCTTCTGGGGGAACCATACTAAGACAACAAGTGGATTTGATCCATCTGTTGATACACATCTGGCTGTGCACCTGGAGGGTGACCCCAGGAACAAGAGGCTGTGGGAGCTGAGGGGAGGTTGTAAGGAGCCAAAACAGAACCTCTCAGCCCTTTCTTCATATCCTCATACCCCCACTCCACAAGAAAGCCAGCATTTGACTCCTCTGGATGTCTGCCACAGGGGTGTCAACACTATGATTGCCAAAGAGGACCCCAACAGCCATGTTAAGTAAAGAGGCACTTGTCTCTTCCCCCACCTCTCTTCCCTGCCTCGTTCTGTAGCTAGTTCTGGAAGTGGAATGGGGAAAACCAGGTCTCAGAGGTGATTAAGCTCCTATCTCCTAGTAGTAATCATTGTCCCAGCATCCCTGTGCTGGGAGAGTAGGGGTGATGAGCCAAAAAACAAGTCTGAGCTTGAAACATTAACCTGGGTTGATCTTGAAGTGACCAAAAGCCACCATAAGGTAATGGAATCTTCCAAGATACCTGTTAAGTGATTTGCTATTGCCAGGGAAGGGAGATTTGACAGTACCTCATTTAGAGTAGTGATTGGAACAAAACTAAGTCCAGTTCATATTTAAACCTCCTTCTAAATAAACTGGTTACAGGAATGACTTCAGAGATGAATACAACTCAATTGCCTGTGCTGGAAGTAGTCTTAACCTCAGGAGAAAAAAAAGTCTGACAGAAACTTATCTAATATCATTGAAGCATAAATCCAGCTTGTGTCCCCCCATACACCATCTCAGGGTGAAAGTCAAGAGGTCTGTCTGGGAGGATATTCACAGTTTCATTGGAACTTCCTTTGGTGAAAACTTGGTGCTGAGGAAAACCGTTTGTGCTATAGAAAACAGTTACTATAAAATCTTCAATGTCTTATTGCCAAGGTCTTTCAACTCTTGAAGGTCAGGAATAAAATCCTATTGGAAAACCAAGATGAGGAAGTGTCTATAGAGTTGTTGGGAATTCTTAACCCCTGATGTAAGAACGTGAAGCCAAGACAGCTGAGAATTATAGAGATTAGTTGACTGAACTTTCTCTAGCCCTGGAAGGAGAGAGATAATGGATTAATTGAAGGGGATGGTCTTATATTCCATAAAGTGGGGGTTTCACAAAATATGTCTAAAATGAAAAGAATGAGAAGAAAGTACTTCAAAGGGGACATAGCCATATTAATATACAACATAAAATGCTGCACCTGGAAAAGATCTTAGAATGATGTATTTTAACCCTTTATATTTTACAACTCTAGAAGCACAGCCAAGCAATGCCAAGGCTATCACTTTTATTACCCACCACACTGTCACTTCAGGGAAACATTCTTAGAGTAGCAGCTTCGTGATCATATAACCAGAAACCTTCTGCCTTTGCACCTCTAGGAAAAATAAGGACAATCGTACTGGTGTAGATGAAGCACAAACAGACTCCTCGGACATTTCATTTCCCAATGATGAGAAATTTCACCTTACTTTATAGGTCACACCCTGCAACAATCATTCCACTAGCTGGAGGAGAGGAGGGCATGGGTTTTAAAGAAATGCCTTATTGTTCCACCTTCTGGATATTTTGATGAGTGGAGGAGAGGACTTCCCAGAATCCTTGAGAGAAAATGTAATGGCAACTCTTAGACCAAGGTCTGTCTCATTTATTGAATCTGTATGTGTGCTTATCATTCCTTATCTGTTTCCCTGTAGTGATGTTAGCAAGTTTTTCTTAAGCTCAGATGCATACTGTGTTTGCTTCCAGACCATTCTGACTGAAAAGCTAACAGCCGTCTTAAAATAAGACAAGGCTCAAGGAAAAAAATAATCCAACCATGTTTAACTCTGGAGCCTGTTTTGGGGGGAGAGAGCAAAGAGAAAACTTAAAAATGGAAAAGATAATCAGAGTTAAAAAGAAAAGAAGTGAGATAAGGCCATGGATACCATAGAAAACGAGAGGGAGTTTGAAGGGGAGACAGCCAAGGATTAAAGGGTCCTTTTGGGGTCTTAACCATCAGGAGGTCCATTTGGTCCCAAGCTGAGGAATGCTTGGTCCTTCTCACTGGGCTCCCCAATCTCTTTGTCTCTTTTCAGTGATGCCCACTTTAGAATTCTTTCAGAGTAGTTATATGTCCCAGTTCCTTATTTTAGAATTCTGACCATACAAGCAACTCTGGCTCCAAGATAAGAGCCTATTTCTAGCTTTTTTTGACACTTAATATAGAGTGTGAACCTCAGTGAATGATTGTCTCTTTTTTCCTCCAGCCCTAGGATCTTGTTAAGCATGCTCAGAGGCTCATGTGTGATGGAATTGGCTAATAAATATGATAAACACCATTTTTTTTACAAATGCTTTCAAAATCAGAGGCATTGATTATACAAATCTCTAAAAGTATTTTTGACAGGCAAAACCATTTCCAAGTAATATCAGTCATTATTCTGCAGTCCCTTTTTATGGACTTAGAAAATGCATCAGGCCCTGTGGGATATAGCAGTGCAAGACACAGACTCTCAACTGCTTTCCAAAGCAACCTGATTTTGCCAGAATGTGAAGTTTATGAGAGCTATCTTTAGAAGCACTGAAAAGTTAAAGGGTATTTTACATTCAGACATGGCTCTAGAAAAAAAGAATATCATTATGGTATTCTAAATTCTCACTTATCATAGAGGAACCCAAACCAGAATTTGTTAAATAATAGACATGCTTCTAAAATTGAGAAGTTATTTCCCACCTGTTAAAAGCGTAACTGGAAACTGGGTAAAAAATAGGACTTTTAAAGTGGTTATGTAAAAATATTGACTATCAAGAATAGTTGTGTCTGGGAAATAAGGACATTATGAATAAGAGATGTCTGCACTGTTAGCACAAACAAGCTAAGTGCAGAAGAACTCTAAGAAAGAGGCATTAATACATATGCCATCAAGAGGAAATCAGAAAGGGTGAAAAACAGGAAATCAGAGAACAGTCTTTGCCACAATTTCTTCCCATCAAAATAGCCCAGAAGGAAATGAGTTCTTTGAAGGAGAGAAGATGGCCCTTGGAGAAAATGTGAATTTATCACTGTTACTCGCAGATGATATTTTTGGGTCTGTCCTCATCTCATCCACTCTTATTGTTGCTATATTGGGCCCCAGATGACATATCCAACTCAAAATAACTTAAGCAGAAAACAAACAAACAAACAGAGTGTGCAGGAGTTAAAGTTGTGGAGAAGTCGAGGGATGTAGGTGATCAGATCCAAGGCTTCAAGTGATGCCTCCCACATTCTTTCTGTCTTTCCATCTCTTGAAAGCTCTCTCCATGTGTAGGCCAGGATAGTGCTAGTAAGCCAAGACTCATGTCTTGTCAGCCTGGTGGCCCTAGGAACAGGAAGTAGTTTTGTTTTTTTCCCCCAGTCATCAAGGCAGATGCTAATTAACCTGGCCTGGGACAAAATGCTTATCCCTGAATTAATCACTTTGCCTGGTTGGCCAGAGCTTCTAGTTAGATATTTAAGCCCATATTCTTAAATATGGGCAGACATCAGGAATTACTGGGCATTCAAGGAAAGCCTCTAATGTATAATATTGAGACCAAAACAACCTACCAGAAAAAAATCAATTTAGAAGTTACAGTGACTATGCAGGGAGGGGACAGTTTCAGAAAAATTAAACAACTATCATTAATATTAGTAGAGAAGATATTGCAAGCATGAAACAAGAACAGAATATTATTTTAAAAAGGATGATTCAGAGGACAAATATATCTCTTAGAAATTTTTAAAAAATGATAGCACAAAGGAAAACCTCAATAGTTGGGGTAGGAGATATATTTCAAGAACTTCTAGAAAGCAGTAAAAAAATAAAAATTAAATTAAATTTAAAAAAAGATAATGAGATAGAAAAATGAGAAAAGAAAATTAAAGGACCAGTCCAGCAGGTTCAAATCCAAATAATAGCTCCAAAAAGAGAGAAGAGAGTAAGTAGAGAGACCAATATGATCAATGAAATAATTCAAGAAAATGTTCAGAATCAAAGTATTTGTTTTCAAATCAAAAGAACTCACAGAGAAAATGGAACAATAAATAAAAATAAATGCACACTAGGACCCATTGTCAAAAAATTCAGGATCCTGGGTACAAAAAGATCCTCTATACAAGCTGAGGGAGGCAGAGTTGGAGATGGAAGGAGAGGAAGAGGAAGAGGGAGAAAACCGGTCACATACTAATAATTGGAATAATTTCAGACTTTCAACAGCATTACTGGAAGCTAGAAGACAATGGAACAATGCTTTCAAAGTGATTTCCAACCTAGAATTCTATACCTAACCAAATTTTTACTCAATTGAGAAGACTTATGGGGTCTCAAAAATCACCTCCCATTTCATACTCTATTAGGAAGCCACTGCAGGGTGTTTTACCAAATGAAGAAGTCCCTGAATACAGGACCTAGGAGGTCTAACACTGGTAAGGGACCAAGACCTCCTCCAGGATCATCATATTGCAGCAGGCACCGGGGGGCAACCCTTCCAGGGCGGCAAAGATTGGAAGGCACTGGGGGAAGTTTCTAAAAGAAATATGTGCATCACAGAAAAACTGCATATCTAGGCTGCTTGAGAGGAGAGTCAAACAATTGGTAGAAAGTGTAGAATTTAATTAATTTTTAATGCTAAGTACATAGAACACTGAAAATTCCTATGCAAAAATGAGACAGTCATCACTCACAGGAGAATTGAAATAGTGTATGAAAGGAAAAGTAATTAAATTTTACTGCAAAGCTTGCCCATGAGTAGTATTTACATAGCCCTAATAACGTAAACACCAATTTTGGTCCAACTGGAATTAAGGTATAAGAATGTTAAGAAAAGGGGAGGGTGTTAAATGCTCATTTTCCACAGTGGGAAGTCAATTAAAATTGCCTGAATTGAAAAATCAAGAAGTAGCAATTATTTAGGAAACTTGTTATTTAGAGAAATAGGGGAGTTAAATGGAAATAAATCAGCTATAAGAGGAGAAAGTGGTTTTCTCTGGGAAGGAGGAAATGGCAGGGCAGACTTTCTGGTTTTTATATAAATCTGTAAATGCATTATATTTGCATCATATGTGCATTATAACTTTGCACATGGAAATAACTTTGATAAACATAGAAGTTAAAAAGAATAATTAAAAAAAAAAATCCTGTGCTCTACCTAGTTTATTCTCTATTCTTAGAAACCCTAAACTCTAAATCTCTATGGAATTGATAGTTTTCACGTCAAGAATTGCTAAAAGAAGGGGGCAGCAAATAGATTTGTGTGTGTTTTTTTGAGATGTAAATTTAGTAACTGTGGCATAAATAAAAGGGAGACAATAAAGCATGCTGAAAGCAAAAGAAATTTTATGCCACAGTCATTTATTTACACTAACACCAAGGCTTTTAGTTTTTAAAAGACCAATTTTCCATAGTAGATAAATACTGGAACACTTATTATACTTTTCCTTAGGGGCAATCAATAAAATTACATTATAGCAATAATTTATTAACTTTTATGCTTTTATGATACATAAAAACAGAACGATGCCTTCTAAAATTGATATTTGCTCAATAACAACATTTTGTCAAACCACATTCTCAAAATAAACTCACTTTTATCAGGATTATCAAAAACTGTAAAATTAAAAATAATCTGTTCTATCATGGAAATAAAAATAAATAGCTTTCTATCCAGCCATATACCAACTACAGCCCTCAAGTTACTCACAGCCAAATAGTGGCTGGGGAAACAGAAATATAAGCAGATAAAACATAAACAGACAATTATAATACAACATGGCCAAGGCATACAAGGTGCTGTGGGAACAAAATAGAGGGCGTGGCTAACTTCCTGAGGTTGGAGAGGGATATTTCAGGCAGGGAACCCCCTTCTGAAAGGTCAGGCGGCAGGAAGCCACAAAGCAGGAGCTGTTGGTAGCTAGGGGCTCAATATACAGATGACAGATCCCCTGTATAAAGGGAGCCAAGGAAAGTGAATGCCACGCCAAGAAGAGGCCATTCAATAGGGAGAGGACACATTCGATAGTGTCATGAGGTGCAGACTGGTCCTGGGTGATGAGAAATGAACAAAAACAATTGGGGTAGAGGCTTGGTAGATCAGGGAAGAAGAATGGGTCTGGGAGAAACATCTAGAGTGAGGAATCATTCAGGACTCATTTCTATACACGATTCCTGCTAAGATCAGGTCTGAGCTGCAAGCAGAACCAGCAAGTAGGTCATTTGCTTCTTCATGACAGCTTTTGAAGACTCGTTTTCATCTTAGATTTTTCCGTCCATCTTGGGAGGACCACCAGGTATTTAAAGGACGAGCACCTCCGATTTGAGTCCTTCCGCTTGAAGGAGTTCAGAACTCCAGGCCAGGCATTTTGAAATTCCAAGAGTTGGGACATTCCAAAATCTGTTAGCGCACTGTGGTAGAATTCTCCTGTTTATTCCTTTTTCTGTTAGCACTTTGGGAAAGATTGTGCTAGTCAAGGGGCTACATGAATAAGTATCTGGTCTGAAAGAAGATCAATACAGCTCAGTGTTTTCAATCAAATAAAAACAGGGAGCCAATTTCATTATTATGCTTCTGTTGAGCTTTCTATACCCAAAGCTAATTATTTTTCAGTAAGGCTCTCCACCTTGATTGTAGCCCTGGTTATACAAAATGGAGAATTCAATGACGTGGCATCTGGCTTTAGAGAGTCAGGCTCAGCAAACACATTTTTCTTAGCTAAAACTTCTGGTGAAGGCAGAGCCCTGAAAAAAGTAAGAGAGGAGGCGAACAAGGAGCAAGTAAGAAAGCAATAAGGAAAGCAAGCCGGCAAGCGAATGAAAGAAAGAGGGGAGGGGAGAAAACTAGATTTGGGGGTAGAACCCTTGTAAGAATTTCTTTCAATATGAACAGATTTACAGAGCAGTCATTTTGGTCCCAGACAACCAAAGGCCCAAGACTAAATGTACTCCCTCCCCCGCTGCCAAATTCTTGCCATTTGGGGAGATTCTGGCCAACCTTCTGTCCATCTGAAGAGCTGTCCAGGCCTTTGACAAGGGCACATCATCTTTTAGGTGGGATGGCTCCTAGTGGCCACAATCCCACCTTCTCCCTTCATTTCATCTCCCCCTAGGAGAGGCTCTGGCCTACAGTGAGCACTGGGAGGACAACCACCGTCCTTACCTTCTGAGGCTAATATAACCTCACTGTATGCCAGATGTGTGCACTCAGGAGCCAGCCGACCTGGGTTCCCATCCATCCCCAGACCTCATGGACAAGTTGCTATTGCCTCTAAGCTTCAGTTGACTTGTCCACAGATAGGGCTAGCAATGCCCACTTTTAAAAGTTCTTGTGAAGATAAAATGAAATTTTCATGATAGCTAGCTAGACAGACAGATGATAGATTGATGATAGGTAGATATGGAGGGAGATAGAGATATAAAGAGATACATTTTCCTGGCTTCATGTTTTTGGCTCCAACATTTCCTAGCTATATGTCTTTGGGTAAGTTATTACTCTATACACCTCAGTTTCCTTATGTATAAAATGAGCTGTGTGAGGATCAAATGAAATAATTTATTGAAATTACAATGACTAGTGCATAACACATAGGTATTCAATATATGTTAACTGATATTATTTAAAGCCATAGCACAGTGTTTGGCATATAGTAAGTGCTCAGTAAATTGGCTATTATTTTTTAAATTGGCTATTATTAAGGTGGGGGTAAAATTCCTGCAACTAGGAACGAAACAATGTAGAGGGCCTCTTCCTTCTTCTGATATTTCTCTTTCCCTTTTTGAGTGGGGCAGTTTGGATGGTGAAACTTGGAAGTGTGCGTATCTTCTCAGGAGGTGTCTTTGATACAGAATTGCCGAGGGGCCTGGAGTAGTGTACAGGTAGGAACAATGGAGGCTCTGGGTGCTTGGAGCTAGCTAGATCCTGGCCCAGGGTTCTAAAAATGTGGTCCCCAGACTGGCAGTCTCATCACCTGGGAGCTTGTTAGAAATGTAAATTCTCAGATTTCACCCCAAACCTACTGAATCAGAAACCCTGGGGGTGGAGCCCAGCACGCTGTGCTTTTACAAATCTTCCAGGTGATTCTGATGCACACTCAGGTTTAAGAGCCAATATCCTAGGCTTTGAGAAAGAGATGAAGGGGATCTTCAATTTTTCATATTAGATGGGGAGCCATGCCTCTGGAGGCAAATGAGTTCCAGAAAATTCCTTCAACGGTGTCCATAAATGGAGTTGGCTTTCCATGGAGCAAACAGTGAGAGAGGGACAGAGCCCCCCCCACTGAATGCCACACCATAATGTGTACAAGTGGCTCAGCTGCTCTGTGTGTACTTGGCCAATAGTAGGTGTTCAATAAATACTTACTGAGCTAGGAGCAAGGAAGGATATGCCAAGGACAAAAGTCCTTGATGTTCTCCATTGCTTAACACTCCACAGTCTCTTCTTTGTGCACTTGAAAATCATGGAATAAGCAACTTCTTGTGTACAGGCCTGTCCACCGCACACCTGTGAACTTCTGTTGGTTAGCGACTGGGTATCAGATTTCTGTTTTGTTGGATTCCCAGAGCAGGCAGTGTCTGGCCTGGCATAGCTGTTGAGTTGAGCAGGCACATGATTTCCTTCAGGCTAGGGATACAGCCATCCATCACCTAAACTACCCATGTGGCCAGGTCCCCTCCCTACTCCCACAGATTTCTAAAATACTAGAGATTTTTGGAGTCAGGGTAAAACCCACTGAAGAAAACCCTGCTTCCACAGGTGCTGGTGTTCAGTGTAGCTCATTGCTATGAAACTGTTCATCATACACACCTTGGAATCTTGCGGTAATCATGAACACATGAAAATTATGATAGTTGAAAAAAGTTGAATTGCTTGTTTCCGTATTTTTTTTTTTAAAGATAGGAAAGCATATGGGAGGCTTGTTGGACACAAATGACTCTATATTTTCCTAAATCTCTTGAAAACAAAATGCATAAGTTAGAATCTTCTGCTCTAAATTCCATCTGGCTTTAATTAATTTCCAAAGCGAGTAAATGTATTTTCCACTTAATGGAAAGGGCTTTTGGCACCAGGACTACTTACTTTGCAGTAGTTAATGGTGCATTAAGAAAAAGACAGAGAGATATTAATCATATTTGAGAACATGGCTAGCTTTGGGGCTAGGTTATTAACCACTTGTAGAAATGATGCAACATATTCAAAGAGAATGACTCTATTAATATTAACTTATTAAAATTAATAAACCAAGATGCAATATTCTCTAAAAACATAAAAACACTATTATCTCCTGCTACTTAATAATGCCATTTTTCCACTTAAGCATCTTACCATTTTTAAACATATGACTTTGTCACATCAAACCAAATGAATAGAAAGAGTAGAAATATTTAGAATTCTTGGTCACAAGATTTATAGGAAATACTGTTGCTTGTTCCTTAAAAAGAGAGAGAAATTGCAAATTCCCAATAACAAAAGAACCATGAATCTTCTTAAAAAGTAACTGCCTATGCTTCCACCTAAATACAGAACTGCCATATGATCCAGCAATTCCCCTACTAGGAATATATCCAGAAGAACTGAAAACTGTGATATGAACATACATTTGCTCACCAATGTTCATAGTGGCATTGTTCACAATTGCCAAAAGATGGAAACAATCCAAGTGCCCATCAACCAATGAATGGATAAACAAAATGTGGTATATACATATGATGGAATGCTATGCTGCAGTAAGAAGAAATGAAATGGGATACATATGATAACATGGATGAATCTTGAAGACATTATGCTAAATGAAATAAGCCAGACACAAAAGGACAAATATTTCATGGACTCACTAATATGAACTAAACAGGAAGAATAAATGTATGGAGTTAAAACCTAGAGTATAGCTTATTAGGAGATAAGAGGAGGGCTGTGAAGGAGTACTGATGCTTAATAGATGTAGAAGTTTTAATTAACTTGACTGTAAAAGTGTGGAAATGGATAGAGCTGATGATAACACATTATAATGAGTAGCAGCTGGTTTATAAATGGGATTGTGGCTGAAAAGGGTAGTCTAGGGATGTAAATGTCAATTGAAAGAAACCTAGAGACTAATCTAGGGACTGAATAACACAGTGAACCCAGAGGTGGATGAGAATTGTGGTCAATAGTACAAATGCAAGAGTGTCCTTCTGAGAACTAGAACAGATGTACATCACTATTGCAGGGTAGTGGAAATGTGGAGAAGCATGGGAAAAAATATAATTAATGTAACCTATGGACTATAGTTAACAGTAATACTATAATATTCTTGCATCAATGCCAAAGATGTACTGTGTTTATAATAGGGGGGTATGGAAAAAATATGTCAAATGTATGCTATGGACCATAGTCAGTAGTAATAGTCTGATGACATTATTGTATAATCTGTAACAAATGTTCCACAATGGTGTGGTGAGTTGGTGAAGGGGTGTTGTATGGGAATTCCACACATGTGTAATATTGTTTTGTAAGTTCACAAGTTCTGTTACAAAAATATATTTTAAAAAGTAACTGCCTATGCTTCCAAAGAGACTTCATCTTTTCTTTTTCTATTGATCTCCATCCATATAGTGAGGGTACTACACATAACATCAAGGTCATTTCATCCCCCAACTAATGAAGATTGGCTTTCACAGTGAACACATGGGACAGCTGATCAATGCTGTGCTCATTTAGAGCAGATGGGAACATCCTGGCTGAGTCAGAAAGTGTATTTGGCAAAATATGTGAGAACAGTTCTTGAGGAAGGAGATGGTATTGGGCCCATTCCAAGATAGTGTGCTTCCAACCCATTGACATAATGGAGATAAGATTTTTCTAGCTTTGGGAATGTAGCTTTTCTTCATTCATTCATTCATTTATTCAGTGCAGTTATTCATTTATGGAACAAATAAATGTGAATGTCAACGGTAAAAACTGTAATTCAGGAAAGATTTGTAGAGCAATGAGAGCTTATATTAGAGGGACTTATTCTGGTCAGAGAGGTCAAGAAAAACATTCCCAAGGAAATAACAGTTCAGCCAAGATATGAAGAATTTGTAGGCATGAAGTAAGAAGGGAAGTGATTTAAGATGAGAAAACAGTATATACAAAGATTACCAGGTCAAGGAGTATGTGTGAAGAAACAAAAGAAGGAAACTATGGCCAGACCAAGGAGATAGAAGGGAAGTCTGGGACCACATGAGGTTGGAGAAACAGGTAGAGGCCAGATCTTGCAGGGTACATTAAGGATTTTTTGTGTATTTGATGAGTAATGGGAAGTCATTAAAATATTTTAAATGTGGAGGGGGTGTGAGGGGGGAAATAATCATACCACTTTGACTATAGTGTTGAGAATGGATGACAGATACTAGTAGAGAGAAAGTGGGCAAATGTGTTGAGGTGTTTGTCAAGGTTCAGGAAATGGTGGTGGAGAGAGAGAAAGAAATCAGCAGGTTAAAAAATATTTAGGAGATAAAATCAAAAGGATTGAATTAATGATGGATTAGATATGTATGTTGGGGATGATGATGAAGAAGCAGAATGAGTTGAGAATGATTACTAGGTTTTTGCCATTCAAAACAGGATAGTGTTAACATTCCCTGAGATAAATAGTAAAGTATGGCATGTTGGAGAAAACCATATTTTCCATTTTATCATGTTGAGTTTGAGATACCTTTATGACATCTAAGAGATATAAAGTAGACAATTAGATATGCAGGATTGGGGTGCAGACAAAAGATTCGAGCTGAAGGAAAAAAATCTGTGTTTTCTTTCCTTATGGGTGGTAACTGAAAATGAAGATGTGGATGAGATGAGAGAGAGAGAGAGAGAGAGAGAGGGAGAGAGAGAGAGAATAGAGTAAGAAGAGGAGTAGGTATAGAAATGAACCTTAAAGAACTTCAACATTTAGAGGCTGATGAGCCTGAAAAGGAGACCAAGCAGGAACAGAGAGGTAAAAGGTAAACAAGTGGCACATAGTATCAAGGAGTCAAGAGAGAATTTCAGGGGAAGCGGGTGTGGCTCAGTGGATGGAGCCCCCGTTTACCATATGGGAGGCCCGGGTTCGCGTCCCGAGGCCTCCTTGTGAGGGCACGCCGGCCTGAGTGGTGCGGTGGGCTGATGCAGCAACCTCACGGCAGGAAGCGGGTGTGGCGCAATGGATAGAGCACCCGTTTACCATATGAGAGGCCCCGGGTTCGCTTCCCGGCGCCTCCTTGTGAGGGCAGGCCG
>JAQZBX010044812.1:0-21245 GCA_029593785.1 Cabassous unicinctus
TGAATTCCTAATACTCACAATTCCTAAATAAATTCAACTTTATTTTTTAACTACATATTAGTTAAAACATTAAAAAATAATTTTGAAGGTGTAAACTGTGTTCTTAGAGCTTTATATTATTTAATATTTATATTCTAAAATAAGAAAGGTTAAACAGAAAATTCGCAAGTTCACGTGTAGATGATTTTCTTTCTCTGCCATGTGTTGTACTAAGAGTTTTCTGACCATGAAGAAATCTTCCTTGGACAATTTGTAGAAATCTCTATTTCCCACCCCCCGTGCCTCTCCCTTACCATGTGACACACCTCACAGGAAAACTGAGGTAGAGGCAAGGGTTTCCCTCTCACAGAAATAGCTGCCACCCAGAATTAGTAGTTTCAATCAGAAATAATACTCCTTCTAGAAACAATGAGCACTAACGGGATTATCAGTGATGGTGGAAGGAAAGCAGAAAGTGACATTTTGAGGATGTTGGATGGGGAAAGAAGACAAAGAACAAAAAATCATAAGAAGGTAAAGGAGTTTTCCTCAAAATAGAGCTTGTATCTGGGTATAGAATGGTAAAGATGAGAAAGAATTTTGCTGCCCTATTGGAGCTGATATTTGGAGGGAGCAGATATTGAACAGGAAAATTAAACAGAGCACAGAGGATGTCATGTGAGGATAAAGTAAAGGAGAGGAATGCACAGGGAGGGGAGTGGATATGGCTCAAGCAGTTGGGCAGCAACCTCCCACATGGGAGGTCCCAGGCTTTGTTCCTGGTGCATCCTAAAGAAGACAAGGAAGACAGTGAGCTGACATGAAAGGCTGGCATCAGCAAGCTGACACAATGGGATGAGGCAACAGGATGACACAAAGCGGTAATGCAGTGAGAGACACAAGTGGAACAAGTGGGTGTGGATGTGGTTCAAGTGATTGGGCAACTCTCTCCCACAAGGATTCTCCTGGGTTCATTTCCCAGTGCCTCCTGAAAAGAAGATGAGCAGACACAGAGCAGACAACAAACAGACACAGAGCAGTGAGTGCAAACAACAAGGAGGTGGGAAAATAAATAAACATTAAAAAATGGAACACACAGGGAAAGGAATGATTGATGGGTGTGGGAATGGGGTCTTGAGATGAGAGGTCAGGGAATTCCCTGTAAAGAGGGGACACCTGAGCTCTGAAACAACCTGGGGATAAGCACTGCAAGCTGAAGGCACAGGAGAGGTGATGGTTATGAAGGGGGTGTGAGAGGGGTGTGTTTGAGGATCAGCCAGATGCCTGAGAAGCCTAAATGCAACAAATGAATGGTGGCCAGAGGGGTGGGGAGTAGACGCTGTCATGAGGATAAAGAGTTAATTTTAATTTAAGAGAACAGTGGCTGTGATGAGGGGAAAAGGGTTTAGCAGGAAGAACAGCTGGAGACCCTGACAGGGACTTTTAAAGAAGAGGATGTTTTTTACTGCACTGGGGTGGGGAGGAGAGCAGTGGAGACAGAGAGAAGAGGTCAGATCCAGGACATGTCCTGAAGAGACCTACAGGCTGCTTGATGCCTCTGTGTGTTCTTCCTTTCCCTCTCTTTAGTGATTTTTGTTCTCCACCTCTCAGACCAGAGTCTATCCTCAAGTATCTGGTGGTCCTGACCTCCCTTTCACATCACTGTGCTTGGGGGGAACAGCTGAGTGGGCCTCTGTGTACCTGGGTGGGGCCTGTGTCTCTCAGGGCTCCTGGGACTTCACTGTCAGAGGACCCACATGGATCTGAGGCCTCTGCCTTGGACAGCTTCAGATCTCCAACAACGCATCCTCCAGACTCTTACCTGGGTATAGTAAGCCTGGCCACCAGCATTCTGTGAACTAAGGAGGGGAAGAGATAGGTGGCCTCAGTCTACAGGTTTTCTTTGGACCTGCAATTTCAATGGACTTCTCAACTGCACCTAACCTATACCCTCATCTATAAGTTCACAGCCTCTATCTTGTTTTTCTCATCTAGTGTAAAGCTGAGGTGGAGAAGGGGATAATCTACTTGTACAAATTGGAAGGAAATCCATGCATCTAATTCTCATTAGGGTTACTTACTATTTTTTATTTACAGTGTCTACCTAGTAACAGGCCAATTGCACTCACTATTGGTCAGGGCATCCACAGCACACTGATCTAAGCAGTCATTGTCTCAGCCTGTTGTCTCTCTGACTATCCAAGTTTGCCAAGAGCATGTCCCTGCATTGCCAGAGCCTGGGCCCAGTCTAATAATGGCTGGCTCACTCTTGCCCCTGGCCATGGAGCCAGCTGGTTTCTTTGGAGACTGATCCAGAGTGTTAAATCTCAGTTCCCATCTCAGACTACCATAGTGGGTCCTTCAACCATGGCCTGAGCTTGGGTCCTGGCTGGGGGTCTGTACTGGGTGGAGGTCAGGGCTGGCAAAGAGGGTTGAGGGGTGCCCAGCAAGACTGGGCATCTATGTAGGGTCAGAGGATCCAGCCATGGGTACAGGAGAGCCCATCTTCTGTGTAAGATTTGGAAAACATGGGCACACATGATGGGGGCTTCAGTCTTGGAGGACCCCATAAGTGTGGTGAAGGGGGTTGTGGTCAATGTGTGTCTGTAAAATGGGTGATCACAGCAGCTGGTTAGGGCTGGATTTTGACCCATGTTTTAAATCTCAGGGAAGGTGGGTGGTACAAAACTCCATGATTTTCTAATTTCCAACCTAAGATTTGGGGTGCTAGAATTTAGCTCTAGTATGACACTTACACCTTTATTTACCTGCTGGGAAACTGAACAGCCTGGGATCCCATTGGCCAGCAATGTCTTTTCCTTTTTGTTGGGATTCAGGCTTCCTCCAAGTGACAGGCTATTTGCAGTTCCCATTGGCTGGGGTTAAACCTACTTAATATTAATGATAATATCTCTTATTACATTGAGGGTTTAACTATTGTCAGGCATTTAGTTCAGCTGTAGTTTATGTAAGGAGTAATCACTTACATTTTTTAAATTTTCATTTTGAAATAATTGTAAACTAGTCAGAATTAATGAAGACATCAGTGAACAGAATGGTATTAAAAAAAACATTTATCTTTCACTCATATAATGGTAAAAACGTTAACATTTCACAGTCTTTGCTCTACATCTCCTAACTTTTCTCTTTTTTTCCTGAAATTTTTCTTCTGAACTTTCTCAGCACATTGCAAACCTGTTGCATTATCACCCCCAAATATGTTAGAGTTTGTCCTTCAAATCCAGAAGTCTCTCCTACATTTAAAAAAATTACCCATTAATTATTTTTTAAATTAACATTATACATCACTACCATCCAGTCAAGTTTCACCTCCATTCAGTTTTCATCAATTGTCCTGTTATGTCCATTACAATAAAAGCCCACAGTCCACAGTGGAGCATTGCATTTAGTTGCCATGTCCCTTTAGAATCCTTCAATCAGGGAAAGAGTATGTGTATCTTTAATGCAGGGATTATTAATAAGGGGTCCATGAGCTTTAATTGGGAATCAAAAACACATTATTCTTGTGGGGACATGGTGGTGCAGGTGTGATATATTTATTAAATAATATACAGTATAGTGTGGACTTAGTAAAGGATCCATAGTTTTCTCATGACTGGCAAAGGGTCTGTGAAACAAAAAAGGTTAAGAGCCTCTGCTCTAATGTTTCCATGTGATTGGACATAGGTATGCATCTTTGGTAGTAATATCACTGAAGGGATGCTATGTTCGTCCCTGTATATCATATTGGGGAGTAGGGGAGTACGTGGTGTCCATATGTCCTATTGCTGTTGATGATAACATGATCTTTTGGATGCAGTGTAGGATGCCAGGCTTCTTCCTAGAGTTATCTTTTCATTTCTGTAAGGAGTAAGTATTTTGCAGAGACATATTTGAGACTATGTGAATATCCTGGAAATTCTCAAATTTTACCTGATATTTTTAGCATGCATTGGTAATCTTGACTGGGAATATTATTACCATAGTGTTTGCAAAATATGATTTTCAAACTCAATCATGTCTCTTACTTGGTGGGCATTTTGTTGTAATAAAGGGCTTTCCCTTCTCCCTCATTTACTATTTACGTGTGTCAGTGTGAACACCAAGATTCCTATTTTATTGCTATCTTTAGTTATTTTCATGCTCATACTACTTCTGACTTCGTTGCTTGGAGCCACTTTAAGTTGTGCCTGTATCTTTCTATTATCTTACCATTTTTGAACACTTCCTTAATTATGGTACAATGAGTTCCAAATTCTTTTATTTCCACAGACTTAATTCAGCAATTTCTTCAGGAAACTCTATAACTACAATAATAGTATAATAAAATGGTTTTTTTTTTTTAATTCCTAGTAGGTATTTTATTTGGGAGGATTTCTATCTAAAGAACAAAGAACAAAAGACACTTTAAATTTCCTTAAATTCCTCTAATTGTCTTACATGACTATTATCACAATAATAACTCTAGTCTTTTAAATTGCTTGTGTGTCTCAGTAGAAATAGCCAGCCAGTTAAGGTAACTTTAAAATTTCTTTTGAAACAAGAACCCTTCATTTCATCTTTACTTAATACCTCTAATAAGGCCTCATTTCTTTAAATTCTTGTCTCTGGGCAGATGTTTTGTTCATAAAGATTTTAGCACATGGAAAAGAAAAAGTGGACTGATTAAGGTATTATGATTGATTTTATAGTTACATTTGAAATGGCCAAAGACCTCAAAATTATTTTATTTTTTCATATGTACTTTCTCAAGGGGCAGTTCTATGAAAGGGACCACTAGGCAAGCCAGTTTCAAGGGTTTTTAATTGAATTAATTTAACAAGGACAACAGAAAACCATAATGCTAGACCCCTCCATAAATATATTTGACTTGGACTGTGTGTTTAATGGGGTTTTATAATGCTTGAGGGAGTCTTATCCATGACAAGACTCTCCTAAGGATTCATCTAAACATAGATATGCACAGTGTAATTACCCAGAAGAGTTAAACAGAACCACTTGAAAGAATTTTTATTTCTTGTTAGGTATTTATGTATGCATGCATGTATGTATGTCTGTATATATTTGGAGAAAATTCTGTGATAATTCCATCTGTAGTCGATAAAATATAATACCAGCAAACTAACTTTTTTAAACTGGGGAAAAGAGCTAAATGTCTCCCTCATGACACTGAATTCCCTGGTCTCCAGGCTGCACCTCCACCTCAGGCACCTGAGTCAACAAGGCTGGCTTTAAGCCAGTAAGGCAGTGGGTTCAAATTCACTGTAGGCTTATTTATTCATTCAGACATTCACACTAACATAGATGTATACCCATATCTTTTGGATTCATATAAAAATAGTATACATTTTATACATTTCATATACATATTATACTTAAAGCTACAGAACATGGATTATTTATCACTCTGTAATCATTGTAAATTCCTAAGGTATATTGGCATGTTTTTAATTTTATAGGAGCATGAAAATTTATTTTCCCATACTCTTCCTTGTCCTATTTTTATTCATCATCCCACCCATTCACCCATGAACCCATGGAAAATTCATTTTCAGTCCATGGAATCTAAGCCTCTTTGCCCGTTACCCTCCCCCTCCTCTAAATGTGTCATTTTTAGTGGGTTCCCTATGAGTGACCTGCAGGTCTCTGCACACTTTGTGTTCTCCTGGGTCCTCCCAGATCCTCAATCACAGGAAGAGTTTCACACTTCACATTTCACAGCTCTGAACACCTACTCCTTGGGCCCCAAGTCCCAAGGTGTAAGAGTTACCTGGCAGCTTCAGGCCACAGCAGGTGCATTGATAAGTGTGAGAGTGGTAATGGCAAACCACTTCAAAATTCTTTTAGTTCTTGAAAGGTATTTTGTTTACAGGGATTTCTGAGGAGGGGAAAGCCAGTTATGGAGGTTTGATATATATTTTAATGAAATACACAACTGGTATTATTTTATTAATGGATCTAAGAAACACATGGAATAATTTCTATAACAGAGACAGCCAAGTAAGAATCTATGAATTGTTTTGATTTAACAATAGCCCTGTTCATCTTTAAAATTTCCAAACTAATAAAAAGGATAATAAAAGAACAATAAAACCCCTTACTCTGTTAATATTTTATATTTGCTGAGCTATTTTACTTAGAAAGATATCAGTGAAAATTCCACAATTAAACTGGTTTTGAAATATTTTTAAACAGATAAACCCCTATTATTAAGATGTGAATTTACTATTGAAATAACCATGCCCAAAGACTTTATCATCAATTGATTTCTCAGTATGGTTTCCATTTCACAAGACTTCTGTGCAAGGATGGATATTTAGGGAATATTTGGAATTCCTTTTAATGAATTAAATTTCTCGTATTATCTTGTAACACCAGAAGGAGGGAGAAGAGGAAATTCTGATCTCAGGCACCTGGATGCAGCAATAAACATAAGGTCACCCAGGATTCCAGAGAAAACCCTGAAGTCCTCTCTCTGACACTTACTATTGTCCCGAGTGTGAAAACAACAGCTTCTTGCCAAACTGGTAGGGATATGTCAGACCAAATAAAGACTCATACAAGTCTAGCTTGGTTAGTAATGACATTTATTTAGGGGGCTTATGTGGGGTCCTCATCTTTGGTAGCAGGAGGATGAGATGGTTCCAAGCCTAGCCCTTGCCTAATCTTTGTCCTTGGCAGCAGTAGGAGAGATGGCACTTCCCAGGTTTGACATCTGCACTCATTTCCAGAGGAGGGGGTTCTTTTATGGGGTATATCAGTGTGCAGCAAGGGAAGGGAGCTGCTTTCCTAGGAATGCAGTGAATTTGCTCATGAACCAAATAGACAGTAAAACAGTTTCAAAAGGAACAGATGTTTTCCGTAAACCAGGAAAGGTTTATCGATATTGGGGTGACTCTAAGGGGAGATTAGAAGGTTTGGGGAAGATAAATGCCAATAGGCAGGCTCCTGTAAAAACAGGTTAGAATCCTAGTGCGAGATCCACTGATCAATCACTAGTCAACAGGGTTTGCTGTTTTATCTATGTAGGAATCCTGCCACTCTTTGGAGTGGGGGAAAAGAGCTGCAAGGTTTGCAGGAAAAATGCAAAGTCATATATGCTACAAAAATCCAGAACTCACCCCCACTCCTATGGTGGTGATTAAACAGTACAGGCTAAGGTGGGACATGGGCATTGAGGTTCATTTTAAACATGCACACCCACAGTGATGTGCATGGGGTCACACTTCAGTCCACCAGTCCTGGCACATTTACTGGCTCTGGGAACCACAGTGGGGGTTTGGGTAATGCTGTCTTGCACCTCTGTCTGAGAAACAACTTACTGACCATAATAATTAATCCAAGTCCACTTAGGCCTATGCTCCTTAAGTCCCAGCCTGTTTCAAATTGGTGCCATCACTAGGGAAAATTGGGTTCTTGGCTGAGTATATTTGTTACCAAGGTGAACCTCATAATGCTGGTTTATAACTCAAAAAAGAGAAACTGGCATCTTCCACTTCCTGTTACTCAGATCACTATTTTTTGGATTCCTGAGCCACATGTAAGGAGTCTGATCACCCTGAGACCATCATGCTGCAGTGGCCATTGGCACATGTCTCGTTGACAGGACCAGTAGAGCCCAGCCTTCCTGTCATCCCTCCCAAGGCAGCAGATGTGAGTGAAGCCATAAGGGCTTATGAAACCTGAGCAGATACCACCTGAATTCCATCAAGTGACACTGGTTCAGGCCATGTTGAAGAGGAGAATCATCTAGATGGGACTTTATATTCCTATGATTATTCTTGATAAGATGGGTTATTATATGTTATGTTATGCATAACCCAAATATATAGAAAAACATGTCTAAATGATAATGGCTGATTATTTTGTCAATGTTTGCTCCATCAAAACTTCAGTAATGAATATAAATCTCATTAACAGAAATGAAGGAAAACTGAGGGCAAAGTTCCTAATAGATCAGTGTATGCATGCATACACACATTGTATATGTATGTGTGTGTGTGTGTGTGTGTATTTCACATATATATAGCTTACATATGAAATTTACTTAGAAATATAATAAGTTTCCTGAGAAAATGTTTGCCAATTATTATTGCACAGAATTGGGAATGAAATGTCATGTGTCATGGGGATTTTAATTTTGAGAGTACATACTTTTCAGTTTATGGTGCAACTCCCTTGTCCTCTAAAACACCAAGAGCAGGGTTTAGGGAAAATCCAGAGCCAAAGCAAGTCCTGGAAAGGTCATCTTGCCTTTCCCTTTTATGGGTGGCTTCATGAAGCATGGCCCCAGAATCCCTATTTCCAGCTTGACACCATGACAATTCACACCAATATCCTTGGACATTTTCTAAGAAAACTTCAAGATTTATCCAGTCATGCCATATCTCACCAGAGGTCTGAGCCTTCACAGTCATTCCACAGACTCATCTCCACAAAGAACTATGCATCCCTGAATCTGACCCAACCCCTGTCTGTCCATTCCTCCCAAACTTTCTGCAATGCCTTCTTGACATCTCCATCATCAATTACTGAGGGCTTCTTTCCTAAGTACTGATTTTCCCTTTGAGTGGTAGCAAACTATCTGCACTTAGGGATTCCCAGTGCACAGTGAAGAATCTCTGAGGCCACTCAAGGAAATTCAGTCACACTTTAGAAAAATCATAGATATCAAATGGTGAGAAGACCAAGCAATAGATGGAAAGAGGGATGTATTAGTCAGCCAAAGGGGTGCTCAAGCAAAATACTATAAATCTGTTGGCTTTTATAAAGGGTATTTATGTACAGTAGAATCTTACACTTACCAGGCCATAAAGCATAATTTACTTCCCTCACCAAAGTCTATTGCTATGTGTTGGGGCAAGATGGCTGCTGACATCTGCCAAGAGTTCAGGCTTCTTGGGTTCCTCTCTTCCCAGGGAACCATATCACTACAGGTTCAGCTTCTGTGCTCTTTCCACAAGGCCAGCTGTAAATTATCAGGCAAACCTCTCATCTCTTTCCCTGGGGCTTTCTCTCCTTCCTCACAACCAAGCTCCTCTGTGTGATTACTTCCCAGAGCACCAGCTCAAAAACTCCCAATTCTGTCCTTTGCCATGTCTTTTCTCTGTGAGTCCCCACCCACAAAAGGGCAGGGACTCAATGCCCTACTGATGTGGCCCAAAGTCCCAATCATAATTCAATTAACTATAAGTGAAACTTCAGACAGACCAGTTTACAAACATAATCCAATGTCTATTTTTGGAATTCATAAACAATGTCAAACTACTACGAGAGAGAAAGTTTTTCAGGCCTAAGAAACTCAGGACTGGTCTTTCTCTTTAAAAGGAAGACAGTCACATGAGAAAGCAAAGAAGGAGCTCATGAGTTTTGAGTTGGAGGGATATGATGTTCTGACAAAGAAGGTCTTACACAGATACTGAGCAGCCCCACCCTGTCCCTCATTTTTTGAATCTACTTCTGCAGACAAACTCTGACCCCAAACTCTTGGTAAGGTCCGAGAAGGTGTTTACATAACATACAGTGAGAATAGTGGCAGTGTAGTGTAACATGGTTCTGGGGAGAGAAAATAGGATTATTTGATCTGAAAAGCCCTACTCTCTGCACAATTGTCCTCAAGAATGATGAAATGCTGGTATCAGAACTTTGAGAGAGTCTTTTTGTGAACAAACATTCTAAATTACCATGTTTTGTGATTTAAATCCTCCCTCAGTGTTGTTGATCTCTCAGAGGATTCTGGTAATTGTGACTAGGAATATTATTGAAGAGCGTTTCCTAAAATGCAAATTTGTTTACTTGTGAGAACAGGTAGTTCCCTCATTCTGTTCTTCTATAGACAAATCAGCTGTTATCTTGGTCTTGTTTTCTCATAATTTTTATTATTGAGCCATATTTTCTTATTCAGAATATAATTTAGATGAAAGAATCAATATTTAACTTAGATAAAATATTATATATTTATATTTTTAACATCTATTTTAGTTATTTCAAGACTAAATGTAGGCAAATTAAGAGAACTTTGTAATAACTAAATGTATATTTACAATTTTTATATGCATTTTATCTAATAATTCATTTACATAAGTATTTTTGTCTTATTATGGATCTCTTTCATCATCTACTTCAGTGCAAGCACAATTATTTCTGGCTTTGGAAGAAAGGCCATTATTCAGATGGAAGAAGTGGGAATGAGCAAGGCATGTCAGGGTGGAAGGAGGCTCATATAGGAGAGAAAGTAGCTTGTCTACCTCGCCAAGGTGGGAGTTCACTTTTCTAGAACAGCACTTTAACACAAAGAACATCTTTTTTTGCTCTTTTCTATTTCTATTTATTTTTTATTTTGTACATTTAATAATTGAAAACATAAACAATAGTAGAAGAATACAAAGAACACAGATGAATAAAAACATACATTTTTCAATAAAATGTACTGAATCCATATAAGCTTTTTTTGAAAATGATACAATATGTTACACAAAATATTTTGCTCATAGTAATACAATCACACATTATTTGTCCTTTTGTGTCTGGCTTCCTTCACTCAACATAATATCCTCCAGGTTCATCCATGTTTTCTTTTGATTTATGACTTCATTTATTCTTACAGCTGCATAATATTCAATCATGTGTATACACCACAGTTTGTTTTTCCATTCTTTGTTTAATGGACACCTGGGTTGTTTCCAACTTTTGGCAATTGTAAATAATGCTGCTGTGAACATTGGTTTGCAGATATCTGTTCATGTCACTGTGCTCTGTTCTTCTAGGTATATACCCAGGAGTGGTATTGCAGGGTCACGTGGCAAGTCTATATCCACTTTCATTAGAAACCACTAGACTTCCACAGTGGCTGTACATTTCTGCATTCCCACCAACAGTGAATAAATGTTCCTATCTCTCCACAACTTCTCCAACACTTGTACTTCTCTGTCATTTTAATAGTGGCCATTCTGATGGGTGTGAAATGATATCTCACTCTAGTTTTGACTTGCATTTTCCTAATCATTAGTGATGAGCATTATTTCATGTGTTTTTTTGCCATTTGTATTTCTTCTTTGGACAACTTCAAGTCTTTTGCCCATTTTAAAATTAGGTCATTTGTCTTTTTATTGTTGTGTTGTAACATCTCTTTATATATCCTGGATACTAAACCCTTATCAGACATGTGATCACCAAATATTTTCTCCCATAGAGTTGGTTTCCTTTTCAACCTGTGAGGTGCAAACATGTTTAATTTTGAGTAGGTCCCATTCATCTATTTTTTCTTTTGTTGCACCTGCTTTGGTGTAAGGTCCAAGAAACCACCACCTCTTACAAGGTCTTAAGATGTTTCCTTACAATTTCTTCTGTAGTTTTATGGTTCTGACTTTTATATTTAGGTCTTTGATCCATTTCAAGTTGATTCTTTATACAGATTCTTTCATTTTTTCATTCTTTTGGTTATAGGTATCCAGTTCTCTCAGCACCATTTGTTGGAGAGACTTTGTCCTGTTAACATGGACTTGGTAGGTTTGTCAGAAAGCAGTTGGCTGTAGAGATGAGGGTTTTTTCTGGACTCTCAACGCTATTCCACTGATTGATGTATCTTTCTTTATGCCAGTACCATGCTAATTTGACCACTGTAGCTTTCTAATATATTTCAAGGTCAGGCAGAGAAATTCCTCCCACATCACTCTTCTTTTTTAGAATGCTTTTGGCTATTCTGGTGAACTTTCCCTTCCAAAAAATAATGCATTTTCTAGTTTGTAAAGTAGGTTGTTGGAGTTTTGATTTGTATTGCATTGACTCTCTAAATCAGTTTGGGTAAGATTGACATCTTCAAGGTATTTATTCTTCCAATCCATGAACAAAGAATGTCTTTCCATTTGTTTAGGTTCTTTTTTATTTCTTTTAGCATTGTTTTGTAGTTTTCTGCATATAGGTCTTCTACTTCTTTGGATAAATGTAATTCTAGGTATTTGAGTCTTTTTGTTTCTATAGTAAATGGAATTTTCCCCATGATTTCGTCCTCAGATTGTTCAGTAATAGTGTACAAAAACATTATTGATTTTTGCATGTTGATCTTCTATCCTGTCACTTTGATGAACTCATTTATGAGCTAAAGAGGCTTTGTTGTGGATACTTCAGTATTATCCAAATACAGGATCATGTCATCCACAAACCACAAATAGTGAGAGTTTTACTTCCTATTTTCCTATTTGGATGCCTTTAATTTTTTTCTTGTCTAGGTGCCCTAGTTAGAAATTCTAGTACAATATTGAATAACAATGGTGACAGTGGGCATCATTGTCTTGATCCTGATCTTAGACTGAAAGTTTTCAACCTTTTCCCACTAGGTATGCTTTGGCTGTGGGTTTTTCATATATGCCTTTTTACAGATTGAGCATTTTACTTCTATTCCCATCTTTTGAAGTGTTTTTATCCAAAAAGGATGCTAGATTTTGTTGAATGTCTTTTCTGTGTCGATTGAGATGACTATGTGTTTTGTTTCCTTCAAGTTGTTCATGTGGTGTATTACATTGATTTCCTAATGTTGAAACAGCCTTGCATACAAGAAATATATCTACGTTGGTTCTGATGTATATGTGTTTGGTATGCCGTTGGATTTGATTTGCATGTATTTTGTTGAGAATTTTTCATCTATGTTCATTTGAGAGATTGGCCTGTAATTTTCTTTTCTTGTAGTATATATATCTGGCTTTGGTATTAGCATGATGTTGGCTTCATAAAATGTGTTGGTTAATTTTCCTTCCCCTTTAATTTTTTGGAAGAGTTTAAGCAGGATTGGTGTTACTTCTTTTTGAAATGCTTGGTAGAATTCACCTGTGAAGCCATCTGGTCCTGGACTTTTCTTTGCTGGGAGATATCTGATGATGGATTGAATCTCTTTAAAAGTGATTGATTTATGTTATTGTATTTCTTGTAGCATCAGTGTAGGTTGGTTGTACATTTCTAGGAATTTGTTCATTTGAGCCATGTTGTCTAATTTGTTGGCATACAGCTTCTCAAAATATACTCTTATTATCCTTTTATTTCTGTGGGGTGTCATAACCTCTCCTCTTTAGTTTCTGGTTGTGTTTGTTTGCATCTTCTTTCTTTTTTTCATTGTTAATCTAGCTAGGGGTTTGTCAATTTTACTGATCTTCTCAAAGAACCAGCTTTTGGTTTTGTTGATTTTCTCAAGGGATTTTTGTTCTAAATCTCATTTATTTCTGCTTTAATCTTTATTATTTCTTTCCTTCTCCTGGCTTTAGGATTGATTTGCTGTTGTTTTTCTAGTTTCTCTAGTTGTTCAGTTAAATCTTTGGGTTTAATTCTTTCTTCTTTTTTAATATAGGTGTTTAGGGTTATAAATTTCCTTCTCAAGACTGCCTTTGCTGTATCCCATACGTTCTGATAAGCTATGTTCTTGTTTTCATTTGTCTCAATATATTTACTGATTTCACTTTCTTCTTTGACCCCTGATTACTTAGGAGTGTGTTGTTCAGCCTCCACACATTTGTGAATTTACTTTTATCCTATTATTGACTTCCAGGTTCATTCTATTATGATCTGAAAAGGTGCTTTGTATAATTTCAATCTTTTATATTTATTGAGATTTGCAGTCTGCCCTAAAATGTGGTCCATCCTGGAGAAAGATCTATGGGCACTTGAGAAGAATGTACAACCTGCTGAGTTTGGATCCTGCATTCTGAATATGTCTCTTAGGTCTACCTCATTTATCATATTGTTTAAGTTCTCTGTTTCTTTGTTGATCTTCTCTCTAGTTTTTCTATCTAATCATGTCAGCAGGGTATTGAAGTCTCCAACAATTATTGCAGAGATGTCTATTTCTCTCTTCAGTTTTGCCAGAGTTTTAATCATGTATTTTGGGACTAGCTGGTTACATGCATAGCTATTTATGATTGTTAAATCTTATTGATGGATTTTCACTTTTATTAATATATATTGGTCTTGTGTAACTCTTATAACGTTATTATAACTTTTTTGCATTTAAAGTTTTGTCTAATATTAATATAACAACCCCTGATCTTTTTTGGTTACTATTTGCCTGGAGTATATTTTTCTTTAATTTTCAGCTGGTTTGTAACCCTGGGTCTAAGGTGAGTTACTTGTAAGGAGTATATGGAAGGCTCATGTTTTTTTTAATCCAATCTGTCAGCCTGTATCATTTAAATGGGAAGTTTAATCCATTCACATTCAATGGTATTATTGTAAGTGCAATATTTACTTCCACCATTTTATTCTTTTGTTTTCACATGCCATGTCATATTTTGTCTGTCTTTTTAGTATTTGGTTATCCTTTTTCTCTTCTTTATTCTATACTCTCCTCTAGGCCTCTGACTCTTGGTTTTTTATTTCCAGTTCAAAGGCTTCCCTTAATATTTCCTGCAAAGATGGATTCTATTTCCAAACTACTTAGTTTCTGTTTGTGAATATTTTTTACTCACCTTCATATTTTAAGGACAATTTTGTTGGATAAAAAATTCTCAGCTGGTAGTTTTTCTCTT
Source organism: Cabassous unicinctus (assembly GCA_029593785.1). Taxonomy (NCBI): domain Eukaryota; kingdom Metazoa; phylum Chordata; class Mammalia; order Cingulata; family Chlamyphoridae; genus Cabassous; species Cabassous unicinctus. Next base: position 14,490 of record JAQZBX010044812.1, read on the forward strand.
CCAGTATATCCTAATTGTGTCACATCACTGTCTTTTCACCTCCATGGTTTCTGAAGAGAAACTCATGCTAAGTCTTACTGGGCATCCCTTGTACATGATGGTTTGCATCTCCCTTGCTGCTCTGAGAATTTTCTCTTTATCTTTAACATTTGACATTCTGAGTAGTATCTGCCTTGAAGAAGGTCTATTTGGATTTACTCAGAGTGGGGTACAGTGTGCTTTTTGGACATGTAAGCTCATTTCTTTTGTTGGAGTTGTGCAATGTTCAACTATTTCCTCAAATAACTCTTTCTGCTGTTTTTCCCTTCTCTTCTCCTTCTGGAAAACCCATGACATGTGTTGTTGCATTTCATGTTGTCATTCAACTATCTGAGCCCCTGCTCAAATTTTTCCATTCTTTTCTCTCTGTTTTATCTCTCTTCAATTTCAGCTGTTCTGTCTTCTGAATCACTTGTTCTTTCTTCTATCATTTCAAATCTGTAGTTGTATGCCTCTAATGTGTTTTTTTAATCTCATTTATTATGTCTTTCATTCCCATTACCTCTGTTACTTTTCTCTTCAGGTTTTCAATTTCTTCTTTATGTTCACTCAATGTCTTCTTGATGTCAATTATCTCTTTATCCATATGTCTTTCAACTCATTAATTTGATTTTGGAAATTTGTGTAAATCTTGTTAATTAGTTCTCTCAAACACTGCATCTCTTCTCAAGCTTTGGTATATTTCTTTTCTTGGGCCATGTCTTCCATTTTCTTAGTATGGCTCATAATTTTTTGCTGATGTCTAGGCATCTGACTAGTATGTAGTTTACTCAGAGGCTCAATCTCTTTCCCTTTTGTTTGGATTTAGTGACAGGAGACTGTACATTACCACTGCTCTTTGATTCTTGGCTTAACCTGGATTATTAGGCTTCTCCCTCCTAGTTGCTCAAAACTGGGCTGTGGACCGAGTAATTGGTTGCAGACCCACTTCCTTGGGCCTTGAGGGAGGGAAGCTTTAAGGCCAGAAAAGCAATTCTTATCTATTTTTTATTTTGTCACTTACACTTCCTTTGTCTGCCAGCAGATGGTGCTCTTTGGCTACTCTCAATTCAGTGCCTGGTCAGAGTGTATTTTTTTCAACAAAGACTGGATCAATGTGACACAGCTTCATTTCTGGAGGCTAAGAGACTTGTAATTCAAAATTTTTCTGAGACATTTCTCTAGCCTTCTCTAGCAGCCCCTTCATATTCCCAGGTAGAAAGAAATTCCACTCCCTTCTGGGTCCTCAGCAATCATTCCTGGTTAGTAGAGAAGGAGATTGGGAGTGTCATATATCTTTAGCCTCTTGTCAGCTCCCAAGGCAATGACATGCCCCCTGGCCTTCAAGTGCCCCTGGGAAGCAGCAGACCAAATATGTTAGTCAAAAACTAACTTAGACTGTGTCACTCTCCCTTGCTTTTCCTGGGGTTGTTCATCTTCCACAATCAGTGAAAGCTAGAACATAGGGAGATTGAGAGGATTGGATTCCTCCAGTCCTGTGCCAGCTCCCAGGGCAAACCACAGTGTGTTCACACATGGTCTGGAAGAGCTGGTGGGACACAGCTAACCAAATATATGGGTCAGAAGATGCATCAGGCTTAAGCTGTGTTCCTCTCTCTTCTCTTTACTGGGGTGGTGGATCTTTGTCTGTATCCAGAGGCCCAGAACTGCTTCTTTCAACTCACAGTTCTGTGTTGGGCTTCCCCTCCTTTGTCCCTCTCTCCTCTAGGCAGTGTCCAGGCTTTGCCTAGTTTTCTAAACCCTAATATATCTTTTCTCAGGCTGTTTCTTCCCAGCATCTAGCTATTTTTCTGGAGAAGAAGAGAGTCCCATGTCTTTCTAGTCCACCATCTTCCTGTAAGTCCACCAAGAGCATCTTGACACTGGTTTGTATTTCTCTAAGCTGTCTCTAAGATTCAAGGGTTCGTCATAAATATTTGAGTGATTCATTTAGCTGTTATTAATGATAATATTTTTATTACCAGATCTTTGATTACTTCATTTTGTCCCCATTATTGTTAGGAAACTTAAGAAAAGATGATTGTGTTTAAGTTAAATTTCTCTTAGACTACATATTCTCCTTTCATCAAATTATCATATAGTACTTTATTTTTTCTCCTCTATTAGTTACTTTACAGATATCATCATCAATGGCAGCCCAGCTTTTAAAATACTTTAAGGAGGAATGGGCTTTCCCCAAGTAAAACAGAAGGAAATGAGCTCATCAAGTTAGAATGTTGGCATAAGATGGTTTAATTTTAAAAGCAGCATATATAAATAACAGAGGGCTTGAGGGATTTATCTGGAAAGTGTCTTCAGGAGCAAAGTTTCTATCTTCCTTTTTGTTTGTTTGTTTTATATGTGAAAATAATCTCTCCATTTTCCTGCCAACTCCTTGTTTATCACTATTTTTATCTTCAGGTCACTTTCATACATATTCCCTAACCTGGGGAACATTTGAGCAACAAGGAGGATCTCAGGTGGCAACCCTTAGGCACCCCATAACAGTAGGTTAAGTTTCAATTACAAGAGCAAAGACTCATAAGGCTAGTCATCAGTAACAAGAACCCATCAGTGGACTCTCCTCCTTTGCCAGACATTACCCCTGCCCTTGGGGGACTGTTTCTGCTCCCTTGGAGAATGTGACAGAGCTCTTCAAGCTGGGAATTCAGTATTACTTCATTTATTGAGTAATTATCTACCCACCGTGACCATGCCCCATTCCGTGATGATTTGAACAATTTTATATATCTTTCATGTATATTCAGATGAAATTCCTCCCTTGAATCCCCATTTCCAGACATCCACCACCAATGATCCTCTGCAGCCCCCATTGTAACCCTTCTGTGATCTAATCCTTCCTTGAAGATGAATATATAATAACCAAAAACAATTAATAAGAAAATGAAATAATGATAAGCTTAAATGAAAGAGATAAAAATATATGGAAACTCAGAAATAAAAATTAAAAATAAAATATAATTTATGGATTTGGACATTTAAAAAATGGGAAAATTTTTTTAAATTAATTAATTAATTAATTAATTAATTATTTTCCCTTTTATCACTGCATTATCAGGTGTCCTGTCTGTACTGTTGCACCTTCCCCCTCTCATTCCCCAGTGTCTCCCAAATTTTCATTTAATTTTGAAAGAAGTTTTAGGTCTAAGCAAAGTCACAAACAGAATACTAGAGACTCTCATATACCCAACTTCCTTTCCCTTTGCTCACCCCATATTAAAACCTTTTTTTGTGTGTGTGGAAGGTAGCATTGTTATAACTGCTATACAGATAGCGAAACATAGCTACTAATCATTGTCAATGGTTTATGGTATAGTTTACAATTTAGGCAGTACAGTTTAATAATTTTTGATGATACTTACCATGTCTTGTACCCATTACTGTAAGGTAATGAAAAACAATTCCCCTGACTACTAAATACCCCATTTGATCTTTTCTGTTCCTTCCTCCCCATTCCCCTGGGGCACATGACACTCCCCAGTCTTGAATCATTGGATGAAGTGTTCATAGTTACATGCAAGAGGTCTTGACATGCTGATTATCCTCTCCTATTAGGTCCATCCTTGCACCTAAAAGACAACAACCTGTCTGTTTCTGGGTGAATTGATCTTCCCAAAAATGGGGTCCATCTCCTTCCCACTAACTGTATGGGTCTCCACTCCCTGACACAACACATTATGAGAGGATGATCACCCACACTCTCACCAGAAGCCTACTCCAGATACACCCCTTCCTGAATACCCCCTCCAGCCTACACCCAAACCAGTGAAACTACCTTGTCATATTGCCATAAGAGCATTCCCACTATTGCGCTTTCAACATCATACCCACAAATCACATGTTCACCTAGTCCCCCACCCATCTCTTCCCCCAGTATACTGGGTATTCCAACCCACCCTTTCTAATCTACTCACCTGTCAACCCTCACCACCAAACCCAGTAATATCACTACCCACCTGTCCTATCCTTCAATTTGCAAGTATACTCTAACATTTTACCATAGATTGTGTCCATATGGGTGATGGCTCACAACATACTCTTCTCTTTCTCTCCCTTGTTAATCTGTCTTTCAGACAATGGTTCTCAGAGACTGATCACTTTCCTCAATTCAAATCAGTGAGGTCATATACTGTTCATCCTTCAAAGCCTGGCTTGCTTAACTCAACATAAGGTCTTCAAACTTCATCCGTGTTATTCCATGTGTTAGCACTTTATACCTTCTTACAGCTGAGTAATATTCCATTGTATGTATGTACTTTGACTATGTCTTACCAGTGTCTTCTTTCCTCCACTGTTTCAGATGAGAAATCAGCACTAAATCTTATTGTGCTTCCCTTGTGTGTGATGGTTCACTTTTCTCTTGCAGCCTTGAGTATTTTCTCTTTGTCTTGAGCATTGGACATTTTGACAAGTATATGTCTTGGAGTTGGCCTGTTGGGACTTAAACTGTTTGGGCTGTGCTGTGCTTCCTGGGTCTGCACATCCATCTCTCTATAGAGTTTGGAAGTTTTCAGCCATTATTTCTCTCAACACTCCTTCTGTTCCCTTTCCCTTCTCTTGTCCTTCTGGGATGCCCATAATGTGTATGTTTATGCATTTTGTGTTGTCAGTTAACTCCCTGTGTCCCTGCTGGATTTTTTCTATCTTTTTGTCTATCTGTTCTACTATCTGTTTGATTTCAGATTTATTGTCTTCCACATCACTAATTCTTTCTTCTGCTTATTCAAATCTGCTCTTATGTGAATCCAGCATCTTTTTTATTTCTTGGGTGGTGCCATTGATCATCATCATATCCATTATCTTTTTGCATGTTTACAATTTCTTCAGTATGTTCTCCCAGTGTCTTCTTTTTATCCTCAATCTCTTCCTTCACTTCATTAAGGTGGCCCATGATATGTGTTTGGAAAGCTTTGATTAGTTGTTCAATGTTCTGCATCTCTTCCTGGTTTTTAGTTTGTTCATTGGACTGGTCCATGTCTTCCTGATTCTCAGTGAGGTTTGTAATTTTTTTTTTTGCCCTCTAGTCATCATTTTATCTTGATGGATTTATTCAGTTGATTAACTTCTCTCTCTGCTCTAGAGTTTTATTTAGCTGGTGATTTTGTGTGTGTGTTAAGTTTTCTCTTTGACACTTTTTCTTCTTATTTCCTTGCTTCTTTCTATGTTCCCTTGAAGGCAAAAGATTAGGGCCAGAGGAATCAAAAGATGTGAGAAAGGAAGAAAGATAATAAAATATTGATAAAAGTTAGAAGAGGGGCCAAATAAGAAATAGTGAAATGAATATTTAATTCATGTAGGCAGTCTAGAGTAATAGGAAAAAAAGTGGAATACCTACAATGGGTTGGGAAACCAAATAGAGGAATATTTATATGATTATTTAGAAAGCTAGAATGATGAGGAGGGAGAGAAATAGTGAAGAAAGGGCTGAAAGTAGAAAGTTAAGATTAATAAATTTTAAAAAAAAGAAGAAAACAGAATAGATAGAATAGAAATTGATACCTTTAAGTTGTGGGATAATGAAGAAACGTGGTGTGTAAGAACTACAACCAAAAGTAGAAGGCAGAAAGATGAAGGAAGAGGAATAGATAGCTTGGGAGACAAAATCAGTATAGACAGGGAATGGGAAATCAGTGAAGAAGAAGCACATCAAATTCTTTTCTTCTGCCTGTTCAAATCTGCTGTTATGTGAATCCAGCATTTTTTTTTATTTTTTTCCCAATTTTTTTGAATGTCCCAACCCACTAATTATACTTTGTTTTTAGTTTAGCTTCCTTTTTTTTTTTCTGAGCTTCCTTGTACTTATCTCTTGCATTTAACCTTATCATTATTATATCTTTTTCATATTAATTGTATTTCGTTATTATATGGGCTTCATGTTCAGGGAAGGTTTGGATCACAGAGGGGTTACAGTGGGGGCTGTATAAGTTCATTGGTGTGGGGTGTCTGGGATGTGGGACTCAGGGGAGTAAGTTCATCTGAATATACATGAAAGCTATATAAAATTGTTCAAATTATCTAAGGATGGGGCATGGGCACAGAGGGCAGACAATCACTCAATAAATGAGGGAATCTGAATTCCCAGCCTGGAGAACTCTGCCACATTCTCCAAGGGAGGAGCAGCAGTCCCCTGAGTGCAGAGGAAGTGTCTGGCAAAAGAGGATGGCCCACTGATGGGTTCCGGTTATTGAGGACTAGCCTTATGAGTCTTTGCTCATGTAACTGAAACTTGGCCTACTGTTATGGGGTGCCTAAGGGTTGCCATCTGAGAGCCTCCTTGTTGCTCAAATGTGGCTTCTCTCTAAGCCAAACTCAGCATTTGAATGCGTTACCTTACCCCCAACATGGGACATGATTCCTGGGGATGAGCCTCCCTAGCAACGAGGGATCAATAACAAGGGCCAACTGGCAACATGATTGGGAAAAACAACCTTGAATAAAAGGGGGAAAGAGTAAAGAGAAATGAGTTTATGTGGCTAAGAGACTTCAAAGAGAGTTGGGAGGACATCCCAGAGGTAATTCTTATGCATACCTCAGTAGGATCTCATAGAACACCAGGGTGGATGTCACCCCATTCAGAGGGGCTCCTGAGGGCTCTGGAGACACCCAGGTCCTATATAAGTGGGGATAGCCCCAGAGATGGATGCCTTATTAGTGGGCTCCTCTTTGAAATCTGTGCTCCTGAGAGTGACAGAGTCAGACTCAAATAAGTCCTCCCTG
>JAQZBX010044813.1:0-21248 GCA_029593785.1 Cabassous unicinctus
CGGAATGTCTTCCATTTATTTAGATCTTCTTTGATCTCTTTTAGCAATACTTTGTCGTTTTCTCTGTACAAATCCTTTACATCCTTGGTTAAATTTATTCCTAAATATTTGATTCTTTTAGTTGCTGTTGTGAATGAAATTTTTTTCTTGATTTCTGCTTCTGATTGTTCATTGGTTGTGTACAAACACTATTGATTTTGGGGTGTTGATCTTGTACCCCGCCACTTTGCTGAATTCATTTCTTTGCTCTAGGAGAAATTCTGATAGAGAATTTGAACCATAAACTGATAACCTATTAATCTGGAACAGACTATTTTTAAATGAATAAGTGTTCCAATTTTTAAAAAATGTTCAAATGACTCTTTGTAAATTTTACTCATTTTAAGCAGTAGCATTTCTCCCCACCATTCCTAGGGATGGGAGCAGTAGAGTGAGATATGGTCTAGTATAGAAACTAAGTAAAGTTTACATATATATATATATAGTTCCATATATGTGTTTTTATGTTTTGATCTCATTGAAATTTTATTTTAAAAATGTTTATTATATTGTTATAAATGCAGATAATAGATACAATCAGATTCTAGTTTTCTAAAAATAATCATTATTATTATTATATACATATACACGTAAACACAGAAAAAACCCTGGAAAGATAAATATCTAAATATGAACAGTGGTTATTTCTGGGTATGGAATTTTGTATCTGGTATTTTTCATATTTATACACTGAACATATATTTCTTTTTATAGACAGAAATTGTAATTTAAAAAGCAAAGTGTAGAGACTTGCTACTCAAAAGTGTGGCCCAGGGCCCCACAGCATCAGCATCACCTGGGAACATGTTAGAAATGCAGACTCTCAGCCCCCACCCTAGTCCTCCTGAATCAGCACCTGCATTTTAACAAGATCCCCAGGTGATGCACGGGCACCAAAAACACTGGTGGAGACTTACTGCTTCCTCCCCCAGCTACTGAAACTACTGATGAAACTTTGTTAGAGGATGCCATAGAAGTTTGCAAGAAGTTTATGGAACTTGACCCTGGTGGATTAAGATTTAATGCGATTGCTCTTTCTGCAGCATAGCTTGTCAAATGGAAACACCAAATACTGTATTATTTGCTACAAAAGTGAAATATCTGCTGCCATACACCAAAATTTTTTGATATTTTCATTAAATTTATGTGAATTAAACAAACAAACAAGCAAACAAACAAACAAAAAAAACACCATACCTGAGTGCTCTGCCTTCTTCTGTTCCAGCGGGCAGACAACCTGTGCTGGCCCCACAACCAGCCCCGCCGCTGTGCTCTGGATCCGAACCCCACCTGCCTACTCAAGGACGTTCCTCCTGAGTTATCCCCTCATCACCTCTGCGGTCATGCCCATCGGCAAACAAAACTGCTGTACAATCTCCCATTTAAAAAACCAAAATCCAAAACCCCTTCTAGAACTTATATCTCTTACAGATACCATCCCCATTTTCTCAGTTTTTCGTGCATAGGAAAACTCCTGGAAGGACTTGTCTATTGTTCATTGTCTCTACTTTCTCTCTCCCCACTAATCCACTGAAACTGCTCATGCTTAAAGTCACTAATAACCTCCAAGTGCTAAGTCTAGTGGCCAGTTCTCTGCCCTTACACTTTATCTCTCAGCAATATTTATGCAGATGATACCTTGCGTGTCCTTGAAACCCTGTCTCCTTCCTGGACACCCCACTCTTCTGGTTTTCTACCTGCCTTATTGCTGCCCCTCTCAGTCTCCTTTCTTAGCCCCTCCTCATCTCCGTTCTCTCTACAGGCTGGAGTGCCCCAGGGCTTAAAGAACTCCTAATTTTCTCCCTCAACCTGTTCCCCCTATCAGCAAATACCAGCTTCTTTTTTACAGTTGGTCAGGTCACAACTTTGGGGCCATCCATGACTCGTCTATTTCTTTCTCTTTCCACCTGTCATTCATCACCAAATCCTGTTCTACCATCAAACTGTATCCAGAATTTGACCGCTTCTTGTTTCCCCACCCCCACTGGTCACCTTCCCAATCGGAGCCACCATCATCTTTCTTTTGGAACTACTGCAGTAGCCATCAGATTAATCTCCCTGCCCACAGTAATCTAGTCTCTGCACAGCAGCCAGAGTGTTCCTTTAAAAATGCAGGTCGGATCTCGACACTCCTCTGCTCAAAATACTTCAGTGGCTCCCATTTAATTCCAAATAAAACCATGCTGAGTTTCCATGTGAACAGTCCCCCTGCTCTCCACTGCCCAGCCTCCTTGCTCCCTGCACTCCAGCCACACAGACCTCCTTGCTATTTCTTACCGAACAAGTGCACTCCTACTTCAGAATCTTTGCACTTGCTATTCCCTCTGAAAGGCAGCAGAAGCATAGTTATAGTGGTTATGAGTAAAACTGTCTGTAGTAAGACCCTCTGGTTTCAAATTTTAGCTCTGCTATTTACTAGCTGTGTGACCTTGTATAAGTTACTTACCTCTCTGAGCTTCAGTTTCCTCATCAGTAAAATGGGGATAATAATAGTACCTACTCATACAGTAGTTACGAGAATTAAATGAGTTTGCCTGTGGAATAATGCCTGGCACAGGAGTCAACGCTATGTAAGGATTAACTCTTATTATGCCTGTAGGTATCTAAAGGACTTGCTCCCGCACTTCATTTAGGTCTCTGCTCAATCACCCCCGTTAGAGAGAACTTCTCTGACACCTTCCCTCCTCCTTCATCACTTCCGGTCATCTTACCCTGCTTCATTTTTCTTCTTAGAACTGATCAGCACCTGAACATGTTTGCTGATTTGTTTACTCTGTTCACAAGAATGGGGGCTTCAATGAGAGCAGGGACTTTGTCTTGTTCATATTACATGGTAGGTGCCTAACAAATATTTATTGAGTGAATTTCTTCACTAGTAATAGGTAAGTATAATTAATGATATAAAATCTTTTTTTTGCAGTGTTTGAACCAATGTATTATATACTTCCACCAGTTGTATATGCTTGTTCCCATTGCTTGATATTCTTGCCAACACTTAGTATTGTCAGACTTCTTAATTTTGCTAATTAGGTGTAAAATGCTAACTTGTTTTTTTTAAACAAATCAATTTTATTGATACATATTAATAAAACATACAATCCATCCAAAGTGTAAAATCAACAGTATTTGGCATTATCACATAGTTGTACATTCATTACTTCGATCATTATTAGAGCATTTTCATTATTTCAATAATAATAATTTAAAAAGCAACAAAAAACATTATTACCTCTCAATGTCTCTATGCTTCCCCTGCTCTATGTAGCTGCTATTAAATGTGTCAAATCTTGTTTGTACTTGAACTGAAGAGCCCCAAATTTAAATCCAAGAACTAAATTCATGCAGAAATGAGGAAATTAGAATGTACATATAGAGCAAATATATATATCCATGGAGGGAGGCCTGCTATATTTCTTGGGAAAGAATTTTTTTCCCCAAGAATACAGAAGTATGTTCTTCCTCTTCTAATGTTAAAATATCCATTCTTTAATGAAATGCCTTAGATAATAGAAGAAAAACTTTTTTAAAGTTCCCTAGTATCCCTATTTTTATTTATTTTATTTTTATTACTTATTAAAATATTCCCATTTTTAATTTTTTAAAATTAGAAATATAAAAATTTGGTCACTGAATATTATTTTTCCAAATAAAAAAATTACTTGTGTGTGAAATCTAAATGTCTGATCATTGCTCGAAATATAAATGAAATATAAATGAAAATACAAAATAAAAATAACTGCCCGATTTTGTTGATAAAAAGTACTGACTCCAACAAAAATCTTGGAAGTCGAGTTACTAGTCAAAAATCCTTGGTGCCAGTTTATTCCTTGTATTTTGGGATCTTCTTATAAAAATGGAGGACTGGACTCTTTTTAAAATAAAAAGAGGAAATCTGGGTTTCGATGAGTAGTCCTGAATATGAAAAATGTTACAGATGTGACAAACAGGAAAATGCAGAACCAAGCAAAGCCCTTTCTATAATGCTACACTTGCTTTCAAGTTGATGGGCTCAGTTTAAGTTGTTTTTAGACCTACTGAAGTCTTAACTGTCCTTTAAAGGAGGAAAAGAGGTCTGTATTCCCTATTCATCAAATACTACACTTTCTAGCTTTATTCTATTACAATAACATGGAAGATAATAGCAATATAGCAATGATAAAACTAGGTACCATTTACTGAATGCTTATTTTTTCATTTTAAAAACAATTTTATCATTCATACATGATGAGTGCTTATTACTTATTTGCTAGCATGTTATATGTTTATTATCTCATATTCTTACAACAGCTCTACAAAATGGTAATTATTATCAACCTTTTTAACTGGTAAGGAAATGGAAGTTCAGAGAGGGTAAAGTTACGTTTAAACAGACCTCATTTGTAGATGGTAGGCCTGGGATGTGCCTCCAGAACTGACTCCAATATAGCTCAGAATCATGCGTATGCTTCCTGAACTGGCACACACTTAGATAAAGATAAACAGTGTTGAAGAAATGAAACTTTGCTTTCTTTCAGTTGTATTCTTTTTTACCTCAGAGGCCAAATTTTCACTTAATGATAATTAGGTGACTTTATACTGATGGTAAAAAACCAGCTTCATAGTTTTTAGCCTAAAATATAGTAGCCTGGAATGACTGACAGCTATTATTATACAAATGGAAAATTTTTGTGAAATAATGGCAGCAATTTTGTGTATTGTGTAATTAGGATAATATTGTTGTCATTATATCTGTAAGTACTAAGTTATAATATATATGAAAATAATTAACATTATGAATTGGCAGAAAATAGAAAATTACCATTTATGATTCATTTAAAATTGTTTTTAAATTATGTTAGAGTAAAATATCTAGCTTGGTTTTCATTTTAATTTTATTGTACAATTTTAATTGTATTATTTTCACAAGGATTAAAAACCAGAGTATCAAATAGGCATGGTGTTTAAAACCTCAAGACTGATCATCTTTCATTTCATCACCATTTTCATTTGGGAGCACTGTGTAATGGGTTTTAGTCAGTTCTAGAGGAAGTAAGATAGGAGTAATTGGAAATAAAAAAAATTAACTGCACACTTTTATTGAGTTAAAACTTTTGTTCTACCCAGCTTTTTCATCTATGAGCCATGCTATTCAACTGTTTTTTAAATTTTTTTTTTTTAAAGATTTATTTATTTTTATTTATTTATCCCTTCCCCCCTTGCTGCTTGTGCTCCTTGTGTCCATTTGCTTTGCATTTTTCTGTGTCTGCTTGTCTCCTTTTGTTGCACCATCTTGCTGTGTCAGCTCACCGTGCCACACAGGCATCGAACCCGGTGCCTCCCATATGGTAAACGGGGAGCCCAACCAATTGAGCCACAGACGCTTCCCTATTCAACTCTTAAATGCACTTATTGAATTATTTTTTCCTTTTATCCCAAAGTCAGTATTATTAAAATATAATATTATCTGAACATATAGGTAGGACAAATCATGTCTGCAGAACCAATGGTGTATCTTTACAGCCAACAGCATTGATGACTTATTTTCTCTTCAACATTTAATTCACTTTATTTCTTATTTTTTTTTCTTTCTATAGTTAATCTATTCAAAAGTTTTGCTAGCATTTTTTTCTTATTTTTCTGCTGGTTTGTAATGTTATAATCAATTTCTTTGCAAGTGTAATGTTTGATACCCCTAACCATATAAGAAAATTACTTAAGGTTAGAAATGAATTATCTTCTTCATTTATAAATCCTTAAACCTAGTTGAAATGCTTTCCACATAGTGAATGGTCAATAAATGTTGATTGATTGGCTTAACTGTGATATTGCTTCAGGTGTATATATTCCTAGCTGGAATCACTAGTAAAAATTTTAGGAGCTAGTTTAGGATGCCTTGGTTTTTGATAATGCCTATTTAAGAGGAAGTAGGAAAAGCTAATATGCATTAGCTTGTATTTTGGACCTTCTCAAACTAAGTCAGAATAGATACCCAAAATCCTTTTAGTTAAGTTTTCAATGGCAGTTTTCAGTCTTCACAGAAGGTTGTGTGTCTCTGCCTACAGGTTGGCACTTCTCTTCTGTAAGCCTTAGTAGGTCCCTTGGGAACATTGCTGTTGTGAGGGGTTTCAGTGTTAGATTCCTGCAGTGCTTCCAACATGGAGGGCAGTGCCAGACACAGACTAATTCAACCAGCTTCATATCCCTCAGTAGCTCTTCCCAGATTCTCAGGCTTCTTTGTTTGCCATGATAATTAATGGAGAGATAGTGTTTTAGATACATCTCCTTTGGCATTCAGTCATCTTTTATGACTATGGTTATTAGATCTTAATCATTTGAGTAAGTATAGGATTAGGTTTAGCTGCACATCACAAAAAATCCAAGTAACATTGGCTGATACAAAATAGAGACTTGATTTTCTCTTGTGTAAAAGTCTGGACGTTTGAGCTCAAGTATTGCAATGAGGTTCCCTAATCACCAGGGTGCCAGGTTCTATCCTCCAGGTCACCTCATATTTGCAAAATGGCCTCTACAGCTCCAGCTATCACATCCACAGCCCAGGCAACAAGAAAGAAAAAGGGACAATGGCAAAATGGCACACTACTTGGCTTGCTCAGCTGCCTTTAAAGAATTTTATTAGGAGCCCTGTTAGGTGACATGTGCTTCATTAGTTCCAAGTGAGGATATTAATAAAGTCTTTTAGCTGGGCACATTGCCATGTCAGTTCAAATTGGGGTTCTATTACTAGGAAGAAGGATCAAATGAATATTATATGGGCATCTAGTAGATTTTGCCACACTTTGATATTTAACTCATGTTTTTAATATTTGTCTGTTTTTCCCAAGTGAGCCATGGATGTGTATTTCATGTGGCTCTGCTGCTGTGTTCATTGTAAATGGATATTCTGTCAAGACATAAATTTCTTCTTCTGACGTGATTATTTTAAAATTTTTGGAAGATTTGATGAATTACATTAAATAAATATTTATTAAACTCCTATCATAATCAGGGTATTGTGCTAGACAGGGTTTCTCAACCTTGGCACTACTGACGTTTTAGGGTGGATAATTCTTTGTTGTGAGGGGCCATCATATACATTTTAGGATTTCTAGTAGCATCCCTAGCCTCTACCCATTAGATGCCAGTAGCAACTCCCAGTTGTGGCAGCCAGAATGTCTCCAGGTATTGTCCTGGGAGTGCACAATTGGCCCCAGATGAGCACCATTGTGCTGGGAGATAACCCCACATTTTATCTGAATTGCCTGTTTGGTTTTCTGTGGAGTGTATTACTGTAGAAACTCTTTAAGGGTCACTTCCTGTGATGTGAATAAAGTAGTATTTGTTGGATTTTTACTATGTGCCAGGTACTGTGATAAGAACTTTGCATGTATTACCTCATTTAATTCTCACAACAGCACTGCATTGTAGAATTACTAACAATATCAGTATTATTATCCCCTTTTTACAGATGAGGAAAATGAGGCTTAGAAGTTATTTTTGCTTGAATTTCCCTTAGTGCAGAGTCTAAGACACGCTAGGAAAGACTGTGGGGAAGGGGTAGAAAGAGGGAGAACCCTGATAATATCATTTAAATCCCCAAATCTAGCAGTAACTGAAGTTGTAGCCACACATTTTACAGATTATGGAATTCCCCTTTATCGCTTATATTGCTACAAATGATGGCATCCAGAACATGCTGTTCCTTCCTATCTCCTTGCCTCCGTGGGAGCGATCACTTGGCCCTAGAATGTCCAGTTCTGTACTCTCTGGGAATCTTCATCTTTATACTCTTGTAGAAATTTACTTTAAAATTCAACTTCTCAGAAATCTTGCTTCACTAACCTTACATTGTTCAGATAAACATAATGGTTTTGTTTGTATTAAAATTTTTTCTTTAGTTAAAAAATATGTTGTTTCTTTGTTTGTTTTTGGTATCTTCCCAGTGAAAGTATTCAGAGCATAGGCTCAGGAGCCACAGGGCCCCGGTTTGAATCCTTGCTCCTCCAGACACTAGCTGTGTGTCCTCAGCTAGTTACATGACTTCTCTGCACTTCAGACTCCTTTTCTATCCCCTGGGCATAAGAATATCTACTTCTTAGGCTGTTGTGGAGATTAAATGAGTTAGTACATGGAAAGCACTTAAAACAGTGCCTGGAACATGGTAACGCTCAGTAAATGTTTGCTATTAGCCTTACTATCTCAGTTTTAGACATCATTGTTTTGATTTAATTTTCATTGGACTGGTGTACTCTTTTTTATTAAGATATATTCACATACCATAAAACTCACCATTTTAAAGTGTAGGATCCAGTAGCGTTTAGTATATTCGCCAAATTGTGCGACCATTACCAATGTCGAATTCCGGAATATTTTCATCATCCCCCCCCATCCTCACCCCCAAATCTCATACCCATTAGCAACCACTCCCCATTCTTTCCTCCCCTAACCCCTGACAACCACTAATCTATCTTCTATCTCTATGAATTTGCCTATTCTGGACATTTCCTATAAATGGGATCATATAATATGTGGACTTTTTGTGTCTAGCTTCTTTCATTAAGTATAATGTTTTCAAGGTTCATCCTTGGCAGTTGGGGGTTGACTTCTACCTGGGGCTGGATTCAAGGCACAGATGTTTTCTTTTGGGACAGGATCAAGTTGTTGATGTTTTCTCTGAATGTAAGCTTGGCTTTTGATGGGGTATGCATGGCTTTACTCCCCAACCCCCTCTCATTCCCACCTTTATGTTAACTCAGCTGTCCTTGAAGGCATTTGGGTTTTCAGCTTGGGACCTGGGGCTCAAGATGTCCCAGTAATTTCTTTGCTTACAAATAATTGTCTTAAATATTCTTAATGGGTGCCATTGTGAATTAGGGGCACAGGCCAGGAGTTACAGTTTAGATGTGTTATTTACGGTCTTCACTGGTTGTGTTTAGAAAACTACTTGAATTGTTTTCCTTTCTAATTAAAAATTCTTTTCAAGTCTCATGATGTTTCTAAAATGTTTCTCTCCAAAACATGTGATCATATATATTTCCATTTAATTAGGTTGCCTGTCTCTTAGCTGAAGGTATAATTAGTTAATGATATCTCTACTGTTTCAATACAAAACTAATGTACTAAAAGCTACTTTTAAAAGCAAGATAAACCCTCTATGCTTTGACAGACTTAAGATTCATAGTTTTCACAAATGACATCCTTTATTTATACCAGTTGCCTATTAGCATTTACAAATTCTCTGTAGTAATAGTGTCTTTTCTTTGTTTCCCTGAAACAGATGTACCAACACATTTTCACTTTAGCTCAATCTAATTCTTCTCTGACCTTTTCCATAATTGTAGAGTAAATAAAATTAACTAAATTGTGCCAAAATGTTATTTAGAAATGCAAGCTAAATATTCCCCTGTAGGAGGTGCAATCTGTTTTAAACTCTTAGTATATATATGTACAGCAGCTATAAACCATAGAGGGAATAGCCGTACCCTCGCTCCATATTTTTTAATGCAGGTCTTTTAAGTCATTTTGAAACCTCGTAAATTTGATAAGCAACATTTCTCTCAAGTTATAATACTTGTATAATATTAGGATAAATGCAATCAGTTTGTTCTTTTGGTAAATTTTTGGTCATCCTGCACATTTCTGTCAATGTAGGCATGAACCAAAATTAAAGATAATGGTAGCCAGTTTTTTTAGTAGCATGGATTCAATATTTGGTACAACTGTGCAGTAATAAAGATGATCCTTTATACCTACTTAGTTTAGGTTTCTTTCCATGATGCTTTGGAAATATGTATTTATTTTGTGTATGTAAATGAATTTGGAAAGTAAGATAGTATGCCAAAGTTGAGTGGGTGGGACATAAAATGTAAATGCCACAAACATACTTCCTATCAGTTCGGAATTTTTCCATAACATTTTTATTTTGGATCATTTTCTTATAATGATATTGTTCCAGTTAGCTCTTTGAAATTTAACTTTCAAGCTCTTTGTGTGCATTCCAGATTGGGCAATTTTGAATACATAATTAGAATAATGGCCAAAATGAAGAGAAGGCTGATCAACTTGCTATCCTGTGGAATTTCTGAAATCCTAAATTTGTTACAACATAGAATGTTCCAGGACCTCACACAGATTCATTAAATGTATCTTTTGGATTATGTTCCTCATGTGGTTTATGTATGCTTCCAGCTCATAGAGGTGACAGCTTGCTTTTCCTTTGGCCTCACATGATCCAGTTGAATTCTTTTAGTTACACTCACCCTCTATTTTTTTTTTTCTCCAAGTTTTTGTTTTCTGTAGTTCAATCCACATTAAAACACAACTTTTCAGTTATCTTTTACCCCTACAGTACTAAAGTGGTTCTCTCGGACTTTCTCAGTTGAGATCCTGAAGTTAATAATATACTATTTTAAATCTTGACTTTCTTATTTTCACTTTATGTGACAGTCTTCATCTATATTTTCCTTTTT
This sequence comes from Cabassous unicinctus, assembly GCA_029593785.1. Lineage (NCBI taxonomy): Eukaryota > Metazoa > Chordata > Mammalia > Cingulata > Chlamyphoridae > Cabassous > Cabassous unicinctus. The sequence continues at coordinate 10,485 of JAQZBX010044813.1, forward strand.
TAAGGTTATTATAGTTTACTTTTTAAATCCCTGGAATGGTGAGTGGAGATTGTATATGTGTGTTTCATTTTAATTGTTGAAACTTGATCTCTACATGACTTTTCTATTAGCCTGGCATCATGTGACCCCCAAGGTTGGGCAGGAAATTAGTTTTTGTCCAAAATAGCAGGATACAAGAAAAATGATTTTCTTAGCTCCAAAGCCTCTTTGCTGCAGAAACACATGTGAAATAATGGTTTAGTGATTCACTTAACTCATTAGATTCACTTAATTCATGTTTAGACTTTTGGAAGCAAAGAGACATTTGTTTTTTTTTTCAGGGCTTTTTATAGGTCCCAGCTATAGAGAAAAATAAGAAAAATTGATGTTTGTATATAATATTAAATGATATTCTGTGCCATAAATCAAATTTTAAAGTATTAGTCATTTGTCAGATTATACCCTTACACCCTGTTGTGTGTGTGTGCGTGTATGTGTGTAGGCACAATATGTGCTCACTGAGGCAATCCCTAATATAAATTTCATTGGTTTTAACTATGATTTCTCCTTCATTAAAGAAATGTATTAAAGAAATGACAAAAACAACTTTTTGCTTTTAGTTTTTGTGTTGTTGTTTTTTTTTCAACAAGCTCAGCCTTTACCAAGCTGTTTATTTTTCAGCTGTATTTCATCAGTTCTTAAGAATGAAGTTAGGAATGTTTGCTGACTTCTAGGTTAGTACCACCCAGAAATTGAAAGAAAACATGTTTTCTTAAGATATAATATTTCTTTGAGGGGGAGGGAATCCTTTCATTTGGAAGAAGTATTAGATTTTTAAAAAATGTGTAACTAGTGCAATTTTAATACTGCTTTTAACATACTGCTTATTTTAATACATATTGGCTTTTTGGCCCTTTTAAAAAACATTTTTTAAGCTATTAAACCTAAAATTTCTCCTTTTAATCATAGTCACATATATAATTCAGTGCTGTTAACATTCACAATGTTTTGCTACCACTACTACCATCCATTACCAAAACTTTAAAAGGAATCCAATAGAAACTCTGTAGAATTTACGCATTAACACCCCATTCCCTATCCCTACCCTGGCCCCTGGTAACCTATATTCTAGCTTCTAACTCTATGAGTTTCCTTATTCTAATTATTTCATATCAGTGAGCTCATACAATGTTTGTCCTTTTGTGTCTGGCTTATTTCACTCAATATGATGTCTTCAAGGTTCATCCATGTTGCCCGATGTATCAGGACTTCATTCCTTTTTATGGATGAATAGTATTCCATTGTATGTCTATACCACATTTTATTTATCCACTCATTGGTTGATGGACACTTAGTTTGCTTCTTATCTTTTGCAACTGTGAATAATGCTGCCATAAATATCAGTGTGCAAATATCTGTCTGAGCCCATACTTTTAAATCTTTTGGATATATACTTAGAAGTAGGCTTGCAAGTTCATATGGTAATTCTAAACCTAACTTTCCAAGGAACTACCCAACTGTCTTCTATAGTGGCTGCACCATTTTACATTGCCACCAACAATGAAAGAGTATTCCTATTTCTCCACATCCTCTCCAAGACTTAAAATATTTTTAAATAGTAGTCATTCTAGTGGGTGTGAAATGGTATCTCATTGTGGTTTTGATTTGCAGTTCCCTAATAGCTAATGGTATTGAGATCTTTTCCTGTGCTTTTTGGCCATTTATATATCATCTTTGGAAAGATGTCAATTTAAGCCTTTTGCCAATTTTTAAAATGGGTTGTTTGTCTTTTTATTGTTAAATTGTAAGATTTCTTTATATATACAGGATATTAAACCCTTATCAGATATGTGCTTTCCAAGTATTTTCTCCCATTGAGTGGGTATTCTTTTCACTTTATGATAATATTCTTTGATGCGTAAAAGTTTTAAAATTTGATGAGTTCCCATTTATCTATTTTTCTTTTGTTGCTTGTGCTTTTGGTATAAAGTCTAAGAAACCATTGCCTAACATGAGGTCCTGAAGATGCTTCCCTACATTTTCTTCTAGGAGTTTTATATTCCTGGTTCTTATATTTAGGTCTTTGGACCATTTTGAGTTCATTTTTATATATGGTCTCTCAGTGCCATTCAAGATCATTTTTCCCAATTGAGTGATCTTGGCAGCCTTGTAAAAAATTAGTTGGTCGTAGATGTGAGAGTCTATTTCTGAACTCTCAGTTTGATTCCATTGGTCTTTTTATCTATCCTTATGCCAGTACCAAGCTGTTTTGACCACTGTAGTTTTGTAATAAGTTTTAAAGTTAGGAAATGTGAGTCCCCCAACTTTGTTCTTTTTCAGGATGGTTTTGGCTATTCGAGGTCCCTTACCATTCCAAATAAATGTGAGACTGGCTTTGATAATTGGCTTTAACATTTCAGCAGAGAAGGCTGTTGGAATTCTGATTAGGAGTGCGTTGAATCTGGAAAACACATAGAGTAGAACTGACATCTTAACAATATTTAGTTTTCCAATTCATGAACATAGAATGTCCTTCCATTTACTTAGGTCTTCTTTGGTTTCTTTTAGCAAAGTTTTGTAGGTTTCTGTGTACGAGTCCTTTACATCGTTGGTTAGATTTCTTTTTAGATAGTTCATTCTTTTAGTTGCTATTGTAAATGAATTTTTTTTCTTGATTGACTCCTTAGATTGTTCATTTCTACTTTATAGACGCACTACTGGTTTTTTTTTAAAGATTTATTTATTTATTTATTTATCCCCCCCTTGCTGCTTGTGCTTTATTGTGTCCATTCACTGTGTGTCTCGTCCGTGTCTGCTTATCTCCCCCTTGCTGTGAGGTCCCGCTGCATCAGCCCACCGCGCCGCGCGGGCCGGCCCGCCCTCACAAGGAGGCCCCAGGAAGCGAACCCGGGGCCTCCCATATGGTAAACGGGAGCTCTATCCATTGAGCCACACCCGCTTCTCGTCACTACTGGTTTTTGCATGTTGATCTTGTTCCCTTCCACTTTGCTTAATTTTTTTATTAGCTCTAATAGCTTTGTTGTAGATTTTTTGGGACTTTCTATATATAGAATTATGTTGTCTGCAAATGTGAAAGTTTTGCTTCTTCCTTTCCTATTTGTATTACTTTTATTTATTTTTCTTGCCCAATTGCTGTGACTAGAACTTCCAGTACAATGTTGAATAACAGTGGTGACAGTGGGCATCCTTGTCTTGTTCCAATCTTAGAAGGCAAGCTTTCATTATTTCACCATCGAGTATGATGTTAGCTGTGGGTTTTTCATATATTTGTCCCTTGTTTTGGATTGATGTAATCATTATTTTACACTTAATAATTTTTATGGGGAGTAGATAAAAGTTGCTTCTCTATTCTTTTCTTTTTTGTTGTTAATTTTTAATATACTGTTCATGTGCTCTTAGAATTGTTTCTTATCATTCAGTAGCCATCCCTTCCCAGGTGGCCTCCTCCAGAGAGTCTTCTCCAAGGATATTGAGACTTAATAATATATTGTGACTGTTTTATCATGTCAACAATAAATGCACTTCTTGTAGAGTGTTTCTTATATAGTTATTTTAAGCATTAAGACATTGTTTTGATGCATTTTCTCTGAAGAAAACTGGCAAACATTTATTAAGCCTCCCATTATGGCAGGTGTTAACATCATCCTGTTTTTTCAGGAGCTGGCAGTTTTGTGCAAGACCAAAGAAAAAGCAACTAAAATTTGGTAAAGTGAACGTTACAAGAGGTTCTCTTTTTCCTGATTGTGTCTTATTATTTCCAACCATCTGAACCCTATATCTGCCATGTTGAGCTTTAAAGTTGGAAGATAAAGCAGAAGCAAGGACACAGAAAAGCTTACTTTGAAATCAGGAAGTAAAACTTAGGCTGCCAACAGAGAACCATGTTGCCATGATCCTTTACTCTTAAATCCTAGTAAAGGTAATATATGCCACATAGAAGGGACTCCAAAATTGAGAAAAATGCCTACCCCCTTGAAGAAGAATGAAATTCATGTGACCTCCATTGCTGACTGACATTGTTTTTATTATTTTTAATGTAATAAAAACAATATAACATTGGTTTCTAATATGGCTTATTTTAATATTACTATGTCCAGACGTAAAACTGCATATAATTTTTATGCTTATAATTCTTATACAAAATAAAATTAAAAAATTTAAAAATTAAATATAAATAGGACTACAAAGCCATTACAATTGAAATCAATAATATTCCAGTTCAATTCAAGAAAACATTGATTTCCATTATGATTTCCAGATGATACTGCTTTGCTGAATGAGTTCTTAATTTGGGGAATAATAGTGGAAAGATGTGGCCGCTAGTCTAGTTCTGTGATTCATCTGTTTCTCTACATAGAAAACTTCAGTGGAAGCCTGTTCACGTATGTTATTCAAAACAATATTAATACCTTTAAGTATCTAACTGGTAGTTCAGGATAATCAAGCCTCATCTTTAGCAAAACTCTGCCAGGGATTAGTCTTAGAATAGCACATTAAAGATGTATTGCCTGGTAACTCTGTAAAGCTTCATCACCTTTGGGTTGTGAGCCTTATTGACATCTTCATTAAATAGATGTCTAATGCAATCATTGCTAGGAAATAGAAAATTTCTTTTTGCATATTTATGACCACACTTATTTTCAATAAATTAATACAAGTCAGTACAAAGATGATGCTGAAGGCCTGAAGGCCTTCCATTCATACATCTTGCCCTGATACTGTTTGGCATAAACTCAATTGTACATACAAACTACTGCACAAAATTATTGTGGCAGTACTCACTTGCATTGGGAGATCTCAAAATGCACAATATCATTACATTTATTTTTTTAGATTATTATAAATATTAAAACATTTTAAAAATATCATCAAGAATTTGAAGATCTGTAATAACATGTCCATAGACCTTGGTTTGAGAAATATAAGAGAATCCTGATGGTGAACACTTTGGACTCAAAATCCAAATTTCTGCCTATTTAAATAAACTTGTAAATACTTTCTCAAGACTCAATCCGCTATTAAAGTATAGCATTACAATGATACTTAAATCTGGTGTCATACACCTGACATGTGAAATGTGTTATATAGGATTTAGGTTGGTCCTTGGTTTTATTTTTTATTTATTTATTTATTTATTTTTAGGACAAATATATATTTGTGAAATCTCTTTAATATCAAACATCCCATTGCATTGATACATAAATATACACCTATGGGAAGTAATAAATGAATAAAAGAGTTGAACTTGAAACTTATTACAAAGCACATTCTTACTCATAAAATTTTCTATTTTTTCTAACAATTATAAAGTTTTCATTGCAATTTCACTTATTAACAAAAATTAATTCCAAGATTAAGAAAAGTTTGAGTTTAAGATAGTTGTTTAGTGTGGGTTTAAAGGGCATATCCATGAAAGAGGTGGATTCATTCTCCCATATATCTTCATAAAGTACAATATCATACTCTTAAGATCAAATTAGTATCCTCATCTTTAAAGCTGTTACCATATTTATTCACCACACTAGAATATTTGCAGTCCCAGAATATCAGAGATGAAAATGTTTTTAAGGGGGAGACCAAGATGGCGTCGATCTAGGTGGGTACTCACGAAGTAGATCTCCGGGGACGGCTGATTGTGGACAGGGTCCTGCCCAAGGGTCTGTGCTGTGGGCGCACGGAGTGAGAAGCTTGGGTCATCTAGCAGTGGGCAGATCGACAGTGTGGAGTGATCGGTGGAGATTCGTGAGTTCTGAGACTGCCTTCCTCCCAACGTGGGACATGACTCCTGGGGATGAGCCTCCCTTGCAACAAGGGATTAATACCAAGTGACAACTGGCAACACGATTGGAAAAAGACCAAAGACTGTTGCCACGTGTTGGAGCAAGATGGCTGCGACATCTGCAAGGGTTCAGGCTTCCTGGGTTCTTCTCTTCCTGAGGCATATTTCTCTCTATGATCAGCTCCTCTGCTCTCTCCACAAGGCCAGTGTTCCTCTTGATTGGAATAACCAGACATCTCTGAGTTTCTCAGTGGCTGAGACCTGGGCTCATTCATCTCTGTCACTCAAGCACCTACAACAGTGTCTTAAACGTCAGGTTAAAATATAGATTCTCAACTTCCAATCACCTGAGATGCTAGAGTAAGATGTTCCAGGATGCTGTTCCCCTCAGAATCTTTGAACACTTAGCAATAACTGGTGGAAACATCTTCTTTAAAACTCCAGAAGCTCAGTTAAGCGAAATGTTGGTATCCATTCTTCTCATTATGGGACCTACTTCCCCTTCTTGGCTCCTCCTCCAGGACGCCCATGCGCAGCACCACGCAGCTGCCCCGCTGGCCCTGGAGCCAGAGTCGCCAGAGGTCCTTGGTTTTAAGAGTGCAACCTGACTTCTGTTAGTCCTTGCTCTGCTGAGATAATGGGCTTGGCTGAAAGAATGATTGTGAAGCCTGGCCTTGGGGTCTTCTATACCCAGTCCTGGCTGTGGACATTTTGCTGGTTCTATGTTTGCATATACAATTTTAATTTTATTTTACATTTAGGATTATAATGTTCATATACGTTTGCATTACTGGTTATATTTAATTTCTAAATATTAGAAAAAGTGATTCATTTAACAACAGATAAATTTACCTTGAGTCTCACCAGTTCTTCCTCATCCTGTGTTTCAGATATTTTAATGACAGACCGTTTCTCTGTCTTTGTACTGTGTTACAGCGCCCTTTTTCTCATACAACCTTCAGACTCATTATTTCCATCTCTAACTGACCAGCAAGGTAGAGCATAATCAGTACTTGAATATCCAAATAGAGCAAATCTGTATGCTTCATGATGCCAGGAGCCATTCTTTATTCCTCGTTTTTTTTTCTAATTTATTCCTAGCATCTGGTACCTACCACATCATACATGCTTAATAAACATTCACTGAGAGACTAAATCAATGGATGGGTTAAGAAAATTTTATTTTGAGTTTCTCAGCAGTGAGGCAAGAATAGTGGTTATTTACAATGAGGGTTGTCCAAGAGGAAAGACTTAAATAGAGGTGATGCAATTTCTAATTATATTTCCAACTTCAGCACATTAAGGAAGCCAAACTTGTGGTATCTGGCATTTGTGTTGGATGAGTGTACAGAAAACACAAGGTTGAAATGGGCATGGTCCAGACAGTCACACAACAACTTTCATTCCATAAACACATGCCTCGTATGAGCCAGGCATTGTGCTAGTCACTGGATATTTAACAGTGAGTTTTATAGACATGCTCCTCCCCTCAAGGAGCTCACAGTGTATTGGGGCAGACACACATTAATCAGATCATCACAAAGTACAAGGAGCTATGAGAGTATATCCAAGAAGTGTTTGGCCTGACCAGGAAGATCAGGAAGGCTTCCTTGAGGAATTGTAAGATGTGAAGGTTAAGCAGTAGCTAGCAGGGGGCCAGGAAGAACATTTCAAGCAGGGGAGCAGCATGTACAAAAATTCCGTGATGGGAGGAGCAGAGCATGTACTAGACTGGGCAGTGCAGAGGCCCAGAGATGAGATGGTGCAGGATTTGATCATTATCTAAGAACAATGGGGAGATAGTGCAGGATTTCAATCAGGGGCATAACATGTTTACATTTGATCAGAGTTTGATTGTAAGCTCTACCAGCTGTCTGCCATAGTGCTTGGCACATAGTAGGTATTTGTTGTAGGCCAATGAATAACCAAATAATGAATGAATGAATGAATTTGTATAGTAGTGGTGAAAGTGTGGTGATGTTAGTATTTTAGCAGAGGCAAATTTTGGATTGTTTTCCATTTGGAGCTGGAGACTTTATATTGCCTGAGCTTTTGTTTATTTCTGGAGATGCAAAAATCTTTAGGAAAGTTGTTAATTACTTTTACTAATGTATTTAGGGTGAGCATAATCTTTGGATAACCAAGTGAATGTATTGTCTGTCACTTTACAGGAAACAATCTGTACATCAATCTATTGCCATAGATCATAAAACCATTTTAGTAACTGTCTGTATTGCAGATATACTATCTGCTTCCCATCTCCCAGCATCTAAACAGGAGTGATAACATTGAAAGAATAAAATGAGAAAATGGCTCTATTTCTGATTTTGCCCACATAGCTTATTGAATATGTCCCAAGCAGTAAGGGTGTGAAACAGAGGAGCAAATGTCCATTCTTCATTAGTCAATTGACCCATTGGGTCAGCACGTTTTCTTTTATAAAGCAGCTGTGTAAGCTGTAGCTGTATAGGAGACAGGTACATTTGATAAATTTATTTCATTCTGACTGAAAAAGTAAACATATTCCTGTAAGAAATATTGAAAATATTTATGCCAAGAAAAGAATTGCAATTCCCTGTAATTCTACCACTTAGAAATGACCACAGTTGAATAGGAATTACCTCTCATTTTTCTTTCTTTGTCAAAAATGTCTTGGCTGCTGTGGTTAACAGTACAAATATGAGAAGGGTCTCTAATGAACTGTAACTAATATACAACACTAATACATGGTGTTAATAATAGAATGGTTTATGGGGAAAATACACCAAATATAAGCTATGGACTATAGATTGCAGTAATATTGTGATGATGTTCTTTTATCTTTTGTAACAAATGTGTCAAAACAATGTAAGGTGTTGGTGGTGGGGTGATGTATGGGAATCATATATGGTGTGCATGATTGTTAACTCACAACTTCTCAAATAAAAAAAGAAAGTAATAAAAAAATGTCTTGGCAGTTTTTCACCATATGAACTTATAAAATACTATTTTTATTTCTTTATTACCCAGGTAATATTTAATGAGAAAATAAAGATTAAATAAAAAGAAAAAAAATACCATTATACCACCATCTAAAGATAGCTGCTTTTAAGATTGTGGTATATATTCTCCCAGAATTTTAATTGAACAATTACTTATGTAAATTTATAGTTAGGTATATAATTTTTAAATAAAACTGGAAGCACATTACACAATCTTCATGTGGTGATTTGAAACTGTATATACCCCAAAAAATCATGTTCTTAAAGCTAATCCAGTCCAGTGTGTATAAGCCTAATGAAAGTAGATTTTCATGAGGTTATTTCAGTTAAAGTGTGGCCCAGGGTGGGTCTTAATCCTCTTACTGAAGCCCTTTATAAACAGGATAAATACAGAGAGGAAAAGCCATGAACATAAGAAGTTGATGGCAATGAAACCCGGAAGAGAAGGGAGAGATTATCAGATGCCGCCATGTGCCTTGCCTTGTGACAGAATAGTCCAGGATTTCCAGCAGCCCGTCTTCATGAAGTAAGCATCACCTGATGATGCCTTTGATTTGGACATTTTTCTCAGCCTCAAAGCTATAAGTTTGTAAGCTAATAAATTCCCATTGATAAAGCCAACACATTTATGGTATCTGCTTTGAGCAGCTTATTACCAAACTAAAACACTTAGGTATAATCTTTTTTGGCGAATATCTTTCCATGCAAATAAATATGTGTCCCCATGATCATTGCTAAAGGCTGCATGCCATTTGACATTTCATTGATGTACTATAATTAATTTAACAAAGCCCATGATTTGTCATTTTTCAGTTTGTCTTTTATATTTGTTTACTGTGGGTTTTTCACTGTACGTAAGGTTTACATGTCTATGAATCAAATCTGTCAATCTTGTTATGGTTTCTGCCTTTGAGATCAGGTTTAGGAATTCCTTCCCAATACAAATATTTTAGAATTATTGAGCTCTGTTTCCTTCTAGGACTTTTGTGGTTTCTATTTTAACACTAAAAACTTCCAACTAATATAGAATTTCTCTTAAGACATATTTTTTCTAACTTTGTTTTTTCTAAAGCTCTTTGTTAAAATCTGAGATGCCACTTTTGTCATGAACAATAATTCAGATAAATAACTGAGTCCATGTTCTAAATTTGGAAAGTATTTATTTCCTTGTTAGAATAGATTTTTATTTAATTTTCCTGGATTTTCCATATAGACAATCATTCCTTTTCATTATTTAAATCTCATTTTCCTTTCTTGACCAATTGCATAGGTTCAAACATAGTTTAGTAGAATATTGAAAAATTGTAGTAACAGGGCTTCCTTAACTTATCTCTGACATCAAAAAGAGAGACTCTAGGTCATCACATCCATTTGAACTTTCTGCAATGATGGGAATATTCTACATCTGTATTATCCAACACATGGGGCTACTGAGAACTTGAAATGTGGCTAATGAGACTGTAATTTTATTCATTAAAATAGTGTTAAGATGTATCACTTAGGATCGCATTTGGCTGAAACCCAATTAGAGTAGCTTAACCAAACAGGAGATATTTTCTCAAAATCACTCCCTCACCACCACCTTGCATTATTGTGGAACATTTGTTACGAATGATGAAAGAGCATCGTCAAAATGTTACTACTAATCATAGTCCATATCTTACCTTTGGTGTGTTTTCCCCCAGCCCACCATATTATTAACACCCTGTATTAGTATTGTATATTCATTATAGTTCATGGGAGAACGTTCTCATATTTGTTCTGTTAACTGCAGTCCCTCTTCCACCACAGGATTCACTGTGTTATACAGACCCATGCCTTATACAATCCACTAAAAGTGTACCCTCAGTGGCTTTCATTTTCATCACAGAGTTATACAAGGTGTTGGTGGTGAGGTGATGTATTGAAGCCCTGTATGTTATGCATATGTTTGTTTTGTAAATTCACAATTTTTACTATACACTTATGTATGTTCATGTATGAATGATATACTTCAATAAAATT